>JAEQML010072019.1:0-15773 GCA_016904865.1 Pissodes strobi
GCGTGCTTTAAAGGCCCTCTTATACACTTATATCATAATATACTATTATCTAGTAAAACAAAAAAAAAACAGAGTTCAATCACAATCCTTGATCAATCTGGTAACTATAACAATGACCCAACAAGTGTGGCAAATTCATTTAATTTATTTTTTAGAAATGCAGCTCTTGACTTAACAAGTAAAATGGGAAATTTTTCACACAACAGAGAACAAACTTGGCTTGATGGAGAATGTCAATTGAGTAAACTTTTACTGATTCCTTTTTTGGAATATGAACTCTTTCATATGATAAAAAAAATAAGCTGAAGAATAAGAAATCATGTGGGCCTGATGAAGTGCCTAGTACCATTCTTCATCAAGTACTATTTGAAATTACTTGTCCATTGACCTATTTAGTAAATTTATCCTTTTGTATTGGAAAATTTCCCTCGATTTTAAAAACAGGAAAAATTGTACCTCTTCATCTTTTTCAAAAATTTTCGAGTATTGCTTTCATGATAGATTGTCCATGAATTTAATGGAGAATGAAATAATTGGCGCGCACCAACATGGTTTTCAAAGAAGTAAGTCCACTCATTCTGCCATACATGCTCTTTATGGGGATCTTGTGGAATTCATTGATGCAGCTGAGAGCCCTACCGGAATCTTCTGTGATCTCAGCAGGGCTTTTGACTGTGTGGATCATAGCTTCCGTTTGGAGAAATTACAGCATTATGGTATTAAAGGCAACAGCCTAAGCTTGGTTGAATCTTTTTAAAAAAATAGATACCAATATGTTACTATTCCCCATGCAAAATCTGGCTGTAGTACTATGATAAATTCTGGGTGTGAAACATGTAACATGGGTGTGCCCCAGGGCTCAATTTTGGGCCCTGTTATTTATCTTTTATATACAAATGAGCTGCAAAAAATACTCCCCAATGTTTCAATTACGTCTTATGCAGATGACACTTCTCTACTAATTTCCAGTGCCTCAGATATTGAATTACATGAATGGTTTACCGAAAAGTCTTTATTTTAATATAAGTAAAACACAATGTGTGAGGTTCCATGCAAGACAAAATGGGTGTAACAATTTAGAGCTTCAATTAGATGACACAAACATAAATAATGTCAATAAGGTTAAGTTTTTAGGGTTATATATGGATTCATCTCTTGACTGGAAATCCCATTGCGAGCATGTCATTAGTAGATTTAATAGTGCTTATTATATGTTGTTTAATTTACGGCAGGTATGACCGCAAAGAGAATTGTTTATGTTGTACTATGCACAAGTTGACTCAGTATTAAGATATGGAATCTCATTTTGGGGAATCTCTACAAAGGCAGTAGATGTTTTTATAAAACAAAAACGCATTTTAAGATGTATTGCTAGTGTTGATTACAGGGCTTCATGTAGAACTCTTTTTAAAAAATTTAACATTTCCACAGTTACAGGAATATACATTTTAGAAACATGTTTAAACATATATCAGCATAGAGATCTTTATCCAACTTATGGACAAAAGCATTGTCCCAGCACCAGAAATGCAAATAATTATTATATACCTCCATATAGATCACAAATTAAATTTAAATCTCCAAATGTTATTGGTCTTAAAATGTATAACACCTTGCCACCCGACATAAAAGAATCTTCTAGTGTCACTATATTTAAGGAAAAATTAAAGTATTTTCTAGTGTCAAAGACAATAATTTATTCTATAGGGGAGTTCATTCATTTATAGATTCTTAAAGTTACTTTTAGTTCTAAGTTTTTAGTATAGTTTAATTCTTAAAATTGTTTCTGTATTGACTATTCTTATACAATTGTTAAAAAATTGTCGATTGGAATATTTGCAAATAAATAAATGAATAAAATATTAGCCATTAACCCGTTTGTGAATTTGCTGAACTTGTGAGAAAATTTTGTTGCCGATTGTTTACATTGGAATGTTTACCAGAACAATTATGAGGCTTAAAAGTAAAATGCCTAGCAACAACATTCATTGGCCAAAATTCAGTATCCCTCAAGATATCAGCATACCGATTCTCAATTCCAACTTTAAAGGAAGACATATGATTATTACACTTTAATTGTCTAACAGTGCAGATATTTTTATCATGATTGTTCAATTTTCCGGATATGGTTCCTTATCTGAAACATTCGATGCTACTCGGCCAACATAAAACCTATCTTTGGAGGGTACACCAGTAAGATTTGGTTTGAGTTTTTCCATGCACTTCTCCAGAGCCCTTGATGAAAAACAGGTCACTGCTGGTTAAAATTCCATATGCATTGTTGACTGGATCTTTATCAGGGTTTAAAGAATGAAAGGCATTGGAGACTGCATTTTCAACATCTTTACTAGTAATGCGGCCTTGGGTTTCTGGCATCGTTTTAACTTCGGCTGGAGATCTATTGAAATTCCCCCTGTTTGGGGAGCGAATCCAAGAGAGAAGCTTTTTTCGCTAGCTGCCCATCATGGTTTGTTAAGGACACTGAAAGAGCTTTTTGAGTTTTCTGCTCATTATGATTTCTTGACTTTGGAATTTTCAAATTTTTCATTACACTGGGTGTCCCAATAGTGTCTGGTTTTGAAGAACTCATATGTGCATGCGCCACCGGACGAATGAGTGACTGTTTGCAGGATGTGGAAGTACCTGTTCCTGAACTCATAACCTCACAAATGTTTTGTTGTTTTAATTTAAATTTTTCTACTTGAGATTCCAAATTATCAATTTTCTCACGTAGAAGGTCATTTATCTCATAGAGCTCCATAACTAGGGTAACTGTATTATGTTTTAAATAAAATGAGAGTCTTTCATTAACTGTTTTTGCCGCGTCATCCGTGTCTGCCCAATTAGCACATTCAACACTTTTTTTAACAGTTTTACGGCAAAAATTACACAATTTAGCAGGAGGACTAACAATAACAACATCATCGGGCGCCATCTTGAATATTTTCTGATTCAGAAGTTCTGAAAAAATATTATGATACGCTAGCGTCTAGCGTTTATGGTTAAGTTGCTCCTGCTTCTGATCTGATCAGAGTTGCCAACTGCTCTGAACCGTTTTTCCCTCAAAAACTTGCGCGATTCCCCACAGTCAGAGTTGGAGTAAATACTGAAAATCATCAACATGGTTTCAGGTCTATTCATTAAAATCGGGAAAAATTAATAAAAAATGGTTTATTAAGCTTTACGAATGAAAAAATCATGTGAGAATATAAAATATGTTGCTTTTTCTGTCGACGTATTTAAAGCATCACAAAATCCCCACGCTTTGAGGAATTCCCCATCCCCACAGATTGGCATCGGGATATTGGGAATGGCAACCCTGGATCTGATCTGATTCAGAAATTCTGAGGAAATATTATCATTAATTCTATACAACAGTGACAATGGGACAGTGGGAACTGCTTGTGCTTGCTTCTTGCCTTGCTTCAATCGGTTTACTGATAGTAATATGAAGAAGTATATGGGTCAAATTTGACATCAGTGGCGCCTGTGGCCTTTAAATTGATATTGCTATAAATTCTATGTAGAATTTTTTCTGATCGATATAACTGAAAACCGAAACACACCACACAACTTTAGTTGAAAACAACTTAAACTTTCCAAACCGAATACCTAGTGCGGGCTTGAAAAATTCTCTCCAAAAAAGTTTATTGCCGAAATAAAACAGAATTTCGTTTCTTTCGAATACTTATCTCCAATATGCCCTCGACTATTCTTTCTTCGCTCAAACAAACAAGATAATAAGCAGAGCAATAAATAAAACGTTAACTCTAGAATGAAGTTCTTTTCGAGCAAGACGGGTCCGGGCCAGAAGGTCACAACAGCAATCTTCAAGGGTAAATGGATAATAGAATTATTGTGCATGCATACAGAACGTTTTTATATCATGTTAGTACTTTCTTAATAGTACGGCAGCATTTTATTTAAATTTTAAATTTGGTTTATTTTTATAAATTATTTTATAATTAGTTTTATAATTTTATAAAATTAACACCATAAAATTTATTACACACTCGCGTCTCAGCTAATATAGGAACGGATCACAATTTCATATTATGCAAATTATTAATGGAACAACACTGTAGAATCCAAAAATCGCCAGTTTACATTGAAAAATACAATACAGAGTCGCTAGAATCAGACAGCACGCGGAAACATGTATGAAAACAGGTTAACATAAATTAAAGGAGCTCGACCTCAAAGAATGTGAGGTGGAAAATTGCTGGAAAGAAATAAAGAAATCCATCCTTCAAGACTGAAGAATCCACCGGGAAAAGAAAAATAAATACAAACGTGACAAACACCACTAAGCCCATGGTTTTGCCAAGAAGTGAAGGATCTCCCAGAATTAAAAAGAAAAAGCTACTTAAAATACAATAGCTCCCCAACCCACCAACAACATGCAGAATACATACAAACGAGAAATAGAGTCAACTTACAAATCAAAGCTATCAAAAGGGAACACTGGATCAAATGCACGAGCGATATGGATCACGATATGTTAGGTGAAAGATGTTGAAAAATAGGAAGAACCCGATTAATGAGTTTGTTCAAAGCAAAGCGTGGGAAGGATACTTTGGAAAACTATATATACGATGCTGAGGAACCAGGAAATAGGAAACATATGAAATAGAAAATTATACGGTATCAAGTGCAACAATATCGTAGATGGAAATAAAAGAAAAACTGAGGAAGATTAAAGACAGAAAAACACCAAGCGAATATACCAAACGAACTCTTAAAATACTGGGGCCCAGCTCATAATAAAACTGTTTAATAAAATCCTGATCGCAACAAAAATACCAAATGACTGGCATACGAACAAAACAATCCCCATATTCAAGAAAGGACGAAAAACAACACTGCATATTCGTAAAGAACGTAAGACATTTTCAGCGCGGTGTTGACAATCTGTGATATATTTCCTATTTGATGGGAATTCTGTGCAACAAAAAACGCGGATTGTTGTAAAATTGGTAACTCTTTGATTCTATTACAGCAGACTAAGATTTTCAATTTTTAAAATTTATTTCATGAGTTAAATTCGCAAAACTGCAGTGAGTAAATTCGTGTACCGTATCCACCATCTACATGCAAAATTTTATAATAATACTATTTTTACTCCGGGTATAAAAATACCTATAGTGTTCTGAAATATTTTTATGGCGATGTTTTATTCGTACCTCGATCAAGGTCGACATCAGCCAGCCATTTCGCCCCCCAAATACGATCTCGCCCCTGTCGACGGTTGTGTGCAGTTACCCTAAAAAGGGCGGCTCCCTCTTTCGTATGGGGTGAGCGCCCCAGACAGGGCGGCTTACCGCCACCCAGTCTGTCCCCCGCGCCGCTTGGGAAGTGCAGTTGGTTCGGGGGGGCAAGGGGAGCAACGCGGAAGGGAACGAGGTCAGGGACCTGGGATGTACGTCGGGTATGAATGCTTGTCGCACCGTTGTCAGCTTTTTCCTATAATATGTATCAACAAACAGAACTATTAATTTAACCAAGAACCAAATTTATAAAAATAATAGGTTAACTTCAAATAAAGTGAGGTGAGGAGAAAATATACATAGGCAAGCTATATAAAAAAAAACGAGTGATCAACGATCAACTGCCCTGCTGCTGCTGCTAAACGTTTTATTTTCGCCATAAATGTACGTTACGCTGTATTCAGGGAATCTTGCTTGGATTCTGATTCGTAGAGCCTTTATCCAATCAAGAAACATTGAAAATGGACAAGTAGTTATTCTATCCCTTAAAAAAACATATTAACGTGAATGTATCGATATTGATATATTGATCGATATCGATGTTATCTTATTATAAATGTATGAATATCTTTTCATCTTGAATTAAATATGAAATATAATATACTTAAAAACTGAAATAAACGCGACTGATTCTGGTCTGTCAAAATATATTGACATTACGAAATACTTATAATAATATTAATAGTAAAACAACACTTTTTGCTTTAGAAATAATAAACGAGGGGTTAGAACAAAGCAAGGAATAAGCATCAACAGACCAAATATACCAATAACAAAAACGTGCAACGAATAAAAACACCCAACCCTCTGAAAACTTGTTTGTCATAAAATAGTCGGGCAACCCACATAAAAAAAATGGTGTGGCCTTGGCCTAAATCTTATCTGTATAGCCCGTCTGGAATTGAATACATTAAATTTAAGAAAACTCGTTTTTCTATTTGGTCACACGGTCTGCTCTTGTTTATGGAGCTCTGTTCGGGCCTTATATAGGTCTCTGTTTAATTTAGTATGTTAAATAAGGGCCCGACGAAGGAATTGTTGATGGGCATAGCCGAAATGATGAATAAAATAATATTCAGACAAAACCTTAATAAAAATGTACATTTAACCCTCTACTATAATCATAAATTTGAGATATTTATTCATTCATTTAGATATTTTTTGTGAAATTATCTATTATTATCAATTATCATTCATTAATTTGTATTATTAATGTGCATTCTATTATCTAATATTTGATATCGTTTTTCTTGCAGGTAAGTTCCAAATCGTCATTATCCATGCTAATGGCAGACGCAGCGGTAAGTGTCATTACTTTGTAATAATTTAAGGGTGGCAACTTTAATTACAACAAACAAAGCCTTTAAACATTATACAGAGAATGCGCATATGTAAAGGGAGGGGTTTAGGGGATTTAAATAAAGCGAATAAAAATTGAAATTTCCCAATTTTTTGAACATAACTCGTTCTCACTCATAATTATTGTGATGAAAGAAAAACAATTCAAATTATTCCCGTCACAATGGCAAATTATGCTTTTATTTATCATCACATTACTTATATCGTGAATGTTACATATTGTCGGCTGCGTTGAATATTTTGAATTAAGAACATTCAATTTTTGAGCACTTTGTATTGGCCATGTCTTCAATAGGACGTTGCCATGACAACTTCTATAAAATAGTATTAAAATAAACCGGACAAAATTTGAAATAATTTGCTCTCACTCTAATAATCGCAATGACAGGAAAACAATTGAAATTATTTTCGTCAAAATGGCAATTTATGCTTTTATTTATTATTACACTACTTACACCCTGAATGATACATACTGACCCTGCGGGACAGCAGGGTACAGAAGTCTGAGCGACGCCACATAGCAAGGGATAGGGAATGTCCTATCTACAGGACAAAACCGGAGGAAAGGAGGGGAAGAACTGGTTATTAGGAAGGCTGGGAGTAAAGCATTCGCTGTCCTGCAATGGAACGCAGGAAAAGGGAGAGAGGCGTGTGAGTTGATGAGACGAAAATTGTATGAATGGAACATTGATGTGGCACTGATACAGGAACCGTATGTGAAGCTAAAAAGCAGCGGGGAATATAGGGTCTTTACCAATGGGGAGGGCGCTAAGTCGCACATCTGGGTTAAAAAGAGGATACAGGGGAGACTAGGTCACGGACTCTGAATAATAACAATATCGTGGCAGTTAGAATTGAGCACAAACAGCAAAGTTTGATCTTGGCTAGTATGTACGACGAACTGGGAGGAAACTCTAACACCAGATCATTGAGTGAAGGAGAAAAACTGAGCAAACTAAAGGACAAGCTTGTTATCGGTAGAGATTTTAATGCCAAAAATTACGTATGGGGGGGGCATAACAGATACTAGAAGGGAAGAGCTGCTCCTTTGGGCAATACAAAATGATTTCAGGCTATACAACGAGGAAAGGAATAAATTTGCAAAAATGGATGGTAGAGGACGAGAAGACACTAAGTGATCACTGCTATATTCTGTTCCAACTAAAGATGTGTTTGGGCCAGGGGTACAGGCCGAGGACCAACTATAAGTTTAACAGAATTAACTGGGACAAATTGGGAAATAGCGAAATACGAGGATGGCCCATTGGAAACGAAAGATGATCTGGAAAATGAAGCTATGAACTTTCAGCAGCATTGCTCTAGGGTTTGCAGTACAAAAATAATCAGAAAGAAGAATTTGTCAGTGAAGAATGGTGGGACGGACAATTGGGAAGAATGACAGTAGAGGTATGGAAGGCCAGGAAGGATTTTCAAGATGAAATAAACCAAGTAAACAGGGAGATCAAAAGGAATTT
The DNA here is from genome assembly GCA_016904865.1 of Pissodes strobi. Classification (NCBI taxonomy): domain Eukaryota; kingdom Metazoa; phylum Arthropoda; class Insecta; order Coleoptera; family Curculionidae; genus Pissodes; species Pissodes strobi. Next base: position 8,102 of record JAEQML010072019.1, read on the forward strand.
ATGGATGGGCATGAGAAGGGCGTACAAAAACTTGATTAAGAATAAGAGAGTGCAATGGCTAAGGAATGACCTGGATAACCTAACGGAGAACGAGAGTTGAGAAAGGATTTGGGAATTACTGCGCAAGAGAAGAATCGTAAGAGGCGAAAGAGCGACAACGGACAGGAGAGTTAGGGAAATTACAAAAAAGAAAGATCTAGACCTTTTTCTGATAAAAGAATACCATCCAGACCTGAGCAATACAGGAAAAGTTGAAAAGGAGCGCTACGAGCGCAGTAGAGAAACGGAACATGAGTACAGTATTTATGACATGGACTTAGAGGAAAGGGAGGTGCCAGAGGCAATAAAATCGCCGAAAAAAAACAAAGCATGGAGGTTGGACAAGATACCGAATGAAACAGTTGAACATATATGGGAAGCAAAGAGAGACTAGATTATGGCGATATATCAGCAATGCAGGAGGACTTCGTACTTCCCAAAGGCCTAGAAATCAGCGAAACTTTGTTGGATTCCCAAAACCACGGGAGGGTACAGTCCAATAAGCCTGCACCCTACGTTCGGCAAACTACTTGATAGGATAGTGAATGTGAGAGTGAGAGAATGATATGAAAGATATGAGAAAATGAGTGATGAACAGTATATATTTAGGAATAGAAGAGACACCATCCAGGTGATTGAAAGGGTAATCGAAGTAATTCGAAGAGTGAAAGGGGAGGGAAACCTAGTCGTGACGCTGGACCTCATGAATGCATTTAATCTGGCGCGATGACGTGGCCCGTCCATGTTGATCGGGAGACGGAAAGGATGGCTATGCCAGGTAGAATGACAGAGATGCTATGAGACTTCCTGAAGAACAGGAAAGTCCACAGCGGGGAGAAAGATAGAATGTTAGAAAGGGTTTGTCCCCATGGATTGAGCCTAGGGCCAACCCTCTGGATAGTGTTTATGGAAAGATGGATAAGGAAGTTGAGAGAAGCTGCGAAAAATATATATGCTCAAGCCTTTGTCGACGACCAGAGAGGGAAAGTCTGTAGATGGAAGAGAGCATAGGACATCTGCAAGGCAAAGTAGATCGCGGTATAACCTAGCCAAGACCAAATGCATGTTTGTAGAAGCTAGAGGTTCTATTAGGGGTACAGTGGTACAAATAGGGGATGAAAGGGTTCGGTACGACTATTGGATTGACTTCTTGGGGATACGGCTCGACAAGAACTTAAACTTTATTGAGCATATTAAGCATGTGAGAGCAAAGGATAGTTACAAAGTTGGGAGGACTCTGTAGGAACAAAGGAGAAAATAAATAAAGATAAGGTAAATCTCATATACGAACTTGTGGTGGTGTCTGTATTGACGTATGGATGCAAGATATGGGGTGAAAGTTCGAAGGACAGCAGAGTCCGAAGACAATTGGATCCGACACAGAGGATGTTTCTGGTCATGATGTGTAGAACCTACAGGACTGTGCCAACGGATGTGCGGCAGGTGGCCGCTGGGGTGCCCCCGTTGGACATAATCGCTCAGGATAGGAATGCGATGAGAATAAGGATGCTTGATGACAAGAGAATGAATGGAGTGTATGACAAAAAGAGAGCGAGTGTATGGGAACGTCTTGCAACTGTGTGGGGGTGTTTAGAATTTTGACGAGGAAAAAATGGGCTTGGGATGTATATTACAACGAGGGAGGGACTGGGTCAAAAAACATTGTAAAGTTTCAGGGGTTACTGGTACGGTGCAAGGCGAGCTGTCTGCAGTGCTGTATGGTCTGGAGCCAATTAGGATAATGAAAGGGAATGACCAGTTCAGCCTCGTTCTCAGATGGTGGTAGCCATGCTACGAAATCCCAAAACGCAACATAAGCTAGTAAATGGGATCCATATGGAGGTAGCTGATCTAAAAAGAATGGGGAAGCTGGTCAGCATAGGGTGGACGAGCAGGGAAACTGAGGAGATGAAAGAGGTCCATAAACAGGCGGAAAGAGAGAGGAAAAGTGAGTCTGAATGGGGAAATGGTGGATGTTTCAGTTTATTGAACGGGAGAGCAATTTAAAAGGAAAAGAATGAAAGGATTTTGAATGAATGGCAAGAAAGGTGGAATATGAGTGGGGAAGGAAGAACATTTCATAAAATTTTTAGGGAGGTAGGGAGAGATAGGATTGACCTATCCTTCAAAGGTATGCATTGGCAAAAGGATCCTACCGCAAAATTGGAAATGTTTCAATTAGGGTAAGGAAACTTTCAATTAAAAAAAAAATACAGAAAAGTGCATAGAGCAGTATATTTGAAGATCATGAAAAAATGCGAAATTTCTCAACATTTTAGAGTGAATTTTTGAAATCTACGTAAAGCTTTCTTTTTATGTGGACAGTTTTAAAAATCTTCGTGCATAATTGGAAGTTTTTCAATTAGGATAAATATATGATTTCGATGTGTTACTTAATGCTGAAAAGTGCATAGGCCGGTATTCATGAAGATTATGAAAAAATTCGACTATATTTAATATTTTCGTATGCAGTTTCGAAATTTGCGTAAAATTTGCTATATCTGTGGAAATTTTAAAGGATCCTTGGCAAAATTGATTTTTTTTCAATTAGGGAGAACATAAGGCTTTTATCTTCTTCAAATGCTAAAATGTGCATAGGGCGATATATTTGAAGAATATGGAAAAATTGAAACATTTTTAATATTGTCGTATGAATTTTCAAAATCTGCATAAAATTTGCTATTTATGTGGACATTTTTAAGAATTCTTATGCAAAATTGAAACTTTTCCAGTTAAGATGAATATACAACTTCGATGTTTTATCAAATGCTGAAAAGTGCATATGACGGTATATTTGAAGATTATCGAAAAAATCGCAATTTCTCAACATCGTCGTGTAGATTTTCGAAATCTGCGTTAAATTTGCTATTTATGTGGAATTTTTTAAGGATCCTAGTGCAAAATTGGATTTTTTTCAATTAGGGTAAGAAAACTTTTGATTTTTGTAAAATACTGAAAAGGGCATAGGATGGTATATTTGAAGATTATGACCAAATTCGAAATTTCTCAACATTTTAGCATGGATTTTCGAAATATACATCCATTTTATGTTGATTGTTTTAAAAATCTTCGTGAATAATTGGAATTTTTCCAATTATGGTGAATATATGACTACGATGTTTTGCCAAATGCTGAAAGTGCTTAGGGATAAAGATTGTGAAAAAATTCGAATATATTTAACATTTTCGTATGCAGTTGCGAAATCTGCGTAAAATTTGCTATTTCTATTGAAATTTTTAAGGATCCTTGGCAAAATTGGAATTTTTTTAATTAGGGAGAATATAAGGCTTTTATCTTCTTCAAATGCTGAAATGTGCATAGGGCGATATAGTTGAAGATTATGGAAACATTCAAACTTTTTTAATATTGTCGTATGAATTTTCGAAATCTGCGTAAAATTTGCTATTTATATGGAAATTTTTTAAAATTCTTGCGCAAAATTGAAACTTTTCCAGTTAAGATGAATATAAGACTTCGATGTTTTATCAAATGCTGAAGAGTGCATATGACGGTATATTTGAAGATTATGGAAACAATCGCAATTTCTCAACATTCTCATATAGATTTTCGAAATCTGCGTTAAATTTGCTTTTTATGTGGAATTTTTTACGGATCCTTGTGCAAAATTGGATTTTTTCAATTAGGGTAAGAAAACTTTTGATTTTTGTAAAATACTGAAAAGGGCATAGGGTGGTATATTTGAAGATTATGAACAAATTCGAAATTTCTCAAAATTTTAGCGCGGATTTTCGAAATCTACATCCTTTTTATGTTGATTGTTTTAAAAATCTTCGTGAATAATTGGAATTTTTTCAATTAAGGATAATATACGACTTCGATGTTTTGCCAAATGCTGAAAGTGCTTAGGGTTTAAAAATTGTGAAAAAAATTTTCAAAATTTTTGTATGCATTTTCGAAAACTACGCAAAATTTACTGTTTAAGTGGAAATTTTTAAGGATACTTGTACAAAGTCGAAATTTTTTCAATTAGGGTGAATATAAGGCTTCGATTTTTTTCAAATGCTGAAATGTGTATATTTGAAAATTATGAACAAATTCGAAATTCCTCAACATTTTAAAAGCATTCAATTTTTGAGCACTTTGTATTAAGTCTGTCTTCAATAGGACGTTGTCATGACAACTTCTATAAACCAGTCTTAAAATAACCCGGAGGAAAATTGAAATATTCCAATTTTTTTAAACAATTCTCTCTGACTCTAATAATTGCAATGGCAGGAAAACAATTGAAATTGTTTTTCGTTAAAATGGCAAATTATACATTTATTTATTATTATACTACTTATACCGTAAATGTTACATATTGGCAGCTGCATTGAAGATTCTGAATTAAAAGCATTAAATTTTTGAGCACTTTGTATTGAGCAGGTCTTCAATAGGACGTTGCTGTGACAACTGATATAAACCAGTCTTAAAATAAACCGGACAAAAATTGAAACTTCCCAATTTTTTTTAAACAATTCGCTCTGTTGAAACTTCAGAAATTAATTTCTTTTTTATATGTTATTATGTTTTCTTTTATAGTACTGTCTGTATTTTAATTTAATATTATTCCTCTCATGTTTAATATCATTAATATTTTAAAATTCATAAATATTTTACTTTGTTCTGTGTTTTTCGTAAATTATGTTGAGAAAAAAACACATTTGAAAAGTAATTATTGGCAATGTTTTTTAAGCTTACTGTTGCAATTTAATAATTGAAACGCTAAATCCTCTCAAGAAAACATATAGATTTAAAAAGCTCGGGGTTTCCATTTTCGTTAAACTTATCTTTAACATCGGAACACTGAATATTTGACACTTGAAAATAATATCAAGTGTTTAGGATATTAGCGTTTATCTACAACCATGTGGTCAAAATTAAGCTCGTTCATGGTTGTGCTTTACAAGTGTTAAAAATAAAGTGGCCTTAATATCGCTTCAACTTTTTATATATGTTTTTATTTCATTAATTTTATGGTGGCTTCCACCTTTATATTCTTTGTCTTATTTCTTTCATGCGAACTTTTCTGTGGAACAACAAAACTGTTATTTAAAAACCCACACGCTTTCGTCGTCCAGACAGCATCGGACTCGACTCCATTATTAATTAATCCTATTGGGGCACCGAATGAGCTGGCCAACACTGGTAATTCCCGTTACCCCATTGGCCCACAGTGTGCATTTGGTCGGTGCATGCGACAACGTTGCATCGATGTGCACTTGTTCCCGGGAAGGGAGAGTGCCTCATGAACGGGGTTACTGTCTCGCATCAGATCGATCCGTCTGGGACTTCGTTCTCGAATTCGTTTACGAAGGGTGAAAACTGTTGGTATCTATTTATTCGTTACGTTACTTATACATATTTGAAGCTTTATTACAATTAAATTAGAAAAGATATTCACAGAGGAGATACTGACTTAACACCCACTTATATTTGCTTTTTCTTTTCTTAGACCACTTGGAAGAAACCTAGGTTTTTTCCCCCAATTTTATATTTTACATCTTTTGTTGTTAGTTTCGATATCTGATGGGCTAATCGGGAATGGATCCTAGATGAACCAACTGAGGTCCAAAACGTTAACTAGGAAATTATATGACAGTGTCAATAACTGAATTTGTACTAGTCTCTTCCCTTTTCACAAATCCAATAAGAACATAAATCGGTCTGGTGGCATTCAACTACTCATCAAACTGTTATCTAAAGTTTGCCCTAAGCCAATTATGGTTGATTGCTCATCTATTCGGCAACATTTATCTTGTTCCAGGGCAGAGGTTTGCACTGTTTACTTTGAGGGTCCCTGAAATTTAAATAAGGCATGATGGATGTAAGAAGGGTTAATTCGCCCCCATTTATAGTATTTAATTTTGCCGGTATCTCGCGTAATGACTCAAATGGTTCGAGGGCGCTTATCTCTAAAATGGATTATAAAAGAGGGACTAGCTTTCAAACGCAGTCATAGTATATGACTATTTTCAACGCGATTTAAATATTTATTTATTTATTCAAATGCACAACTCGATAACCTGGTTGGTTATTTACGAAATTAACAAATTTGCAAACAATCCTGTAGACATGTGTTAGTAAGTAATATTTAAAATCATCATCGAATCACGCTCACGGTTCTGCATTATAGAATATTTAGATTACTATCCCCCTCGTATGCTCACCTTTGCATATGTACATTCATGCATTTTGCATAGCAATTGCAACTTGTTAACATTATCTATGCTAAAACTCCTTACTATTGATGGACAAAAATTGTTTACAATAGGAAGATAAGTTGAACAATAGAGGATGGGAGTAATATAAACAGACCGAGGAATGTTCGTGAATTTAAATTAAGGAAATTTCCCCTTTCCTCCCAGTGGCGTGTCATATAGGGGGCCAAAGGGGGCGAATGCCCCCTCCGCCCTTCCGCCTCTAGGTGACCGGGCGCCCCATGCTTCACGAATTAATTTAATTCTCTCAAATCTGTAAAAACCAGACGGTTGGTGCTATAATTATTTTTTGTATGTATTATATTACATGTTCCAGTTTTTTATTTTTTGTAAATAAATAATACATAATTATTTATTTTTTCTAATATAATGTCCTTGATAATGTCCCTTGTCCCTTCTCACTCTTCTAGAAAATGATATTGGCAATATTCGTTATAATAGGTAGTGTACAAAATTATTTAATATTAAATTCGTAATAATTTAATAAAATTCGAAAATCTTACTATCATCAGTCGAAAGAACGGGTCAAAATTAGCCAAAAATTATTATAATATCGAGGGTGAAATAAATGTTTTGGAGTGTGGCATCTGGCACCCGCCGAAATTTTTCTCCTCCAGCGCTTCACGCTACCACGAAAGGCGTAAACACGGAGGGTGGGGTGGGTAGAGGGGGTAATTACCACCCCCCTTCCCAGAACTTGATGTGTAAATTAATGTTGCGTTAAAAAAAATCGGCTGTTTTTTTGTCAGGTTTTAAAAATTATTTTTCTGAAAAACCTAAATAATCTAATTATTATTCATTAACGTGGTAATACGGACGGGCGGATAAAGAATAAAGAATGCATTTTATTTTGGTATTTTGGATTAGTCAATTAGTTCCGTATTCGGTTGTTCGTTGCGTTTGTCGTTTTTCGGATTTATATAATTAATAAATTATTTATATAATTAATAACAGACGGTCAAGCGATAAAGGGTGCTGTTAATTATTAAAAATAAGTAGGTAAATATTAAAATATTTTATATATTTTTATTTAAAAACGAAATAACTATATACTTATTACAATTACATACTTAGAATTTTTAATTGTTGAATCCTTTATTTGATTTAATGTAAATAACATTCATCGTCATGTTTATGTTTTTTATTCGTTTCCCTATTCGCCTGATTCTTGAATATTTAATATATTGGTCACCCCACGACCTTTTTGTTTTTTAATGATTTTAATGACTTTTGGGCGAAAATTGGGCGTGGCACCCCGAAATTTTTCCGGCGGCGCCCTTTTCCCCGTTTGCCCCCTTCGCCCTTCCACCCACGACACGCTACTGTTTCCTCCCCAGGGGGATGGTTCTTTTTGTTAGTTTTGGAGCTCAATTTTCAACAATCACTATGACACTAGACACAACTATACAGTC
>JAEQML010072020.1:0-15773 GCA_016904865.1 Pissodes strobi
AAATCCTGATCAGTAAAATTTTCATCATTTTCCATTTTAGAGTTGTCGGCAGCTTGCTGTCTTAAAGAGCCCATAAAAAGTTTCAGTTCTCCGCCTTTTAATATTATGGGCTTTTCAATAGATTTTAGACCATTTAGCAATGGAGAAAGAAGCAAGTCTTGGTCATTTAAATGTCCCTGGCATACTTTAGATTCTTCGGGAACATATATGGAACTAGAAAATGATCCATTGGAATTTCCCATATTAGATCTTGCAGACTTACGACACCTTACATTTGGAGTGTTTCAGTTAAAGATGTCACCCTCATATATACAGGACAATATTGGAGAACATAGGGGTCATCTTATGCAAATAGATACAGGGCTAAACATAAATAATTTAATAAGGTTCAGGATTGTTTCCAGACACAAAAATGCAACAAAATATCAACTATTCGTCAAATACAACAATACACGCAACGAAATAAATGGGTACTACTGCACTTGTGCAACCGGAGCACGAGTGGTAGGTATGTGCTGCCACATTGCAAGTGTTATTTGATATTTAAGTTATGCTCGACATCAAGATATAGTTAAATATCCAAGCAATAATGCTCTAGACTAGAGTGTGTCGAAGATGTTGGAAGTCTCGAAGAAAATATCTTACCAAAAATAATTTAAAATGTTCAATTTTTAAATAACATTGTACATACATACATACCACTTTTTATTAGTATATAAATAATTACTTAATTGGAAAAAAAGAATTTTTTATGGTTCTCGCAATCTAAGGTTGGCTTTTGTCAGTTTTTAGAAAGTATAAAAACAAATAAAAATACTTATACTTTTTGTGTACCCCCTATACTATGTTGGGGTTTGGAACCTGCAAAATGCACTAACACCCCGTTTTAGTACCCCCTGTACATAAAAATTATCGCGTGACATCTAACACAGCCACTCAAGATAAAAATTAATTTATTTGCGTTTTCCAAGGAACCCTACCCGCCACGGTATCTCGGAAACCAGTCGTAGGATCGTTTTGGGCCCACTGGACATTTTCATCAGGTGGCCAAGAACTACAACATACTAAAATTTCATCAAATTCCGTCATTCTTTAAAATCCCATTAAAAGTGTGCGGGGTCCTTTTTACATATATCCCTTTTCCGGGTGATTGTATGAGCAGCTTCGTTGAATACTAGAACCAATACCCTCCTAAAACTAGGTCTGATGACTTACGCATGACGTCATTAAATCTAGTCGAAAATTATTTACAGGTGTATATTTAAGTGTGCAACATATTTTAAAATTTCACAGTTAGCAGTTAGGTAGACATTTTAAATGCAAAAATCTCGAAAAAATATAATAAACTTTTTTTGCAAATTTACCTTTATTTTATATGTTGTTTGAAACGTAATTGGGCTACTATTACTTTAAAGCGGCTGTTATGACTGATAATGTTTATTACTATATTTTTCTTTTAAATCATAAAGTTAAATTGTAGTTTACTTACCTTTTTCTGCAGCGTCGATTTTTTTAAGGGAAAATGAAATTCCAAAGCAAAAACCTTTGCATATCCAGTTTATCAAAATAAGTAGGTGGTAAAATATCACTATAGGTACAAAGGTCTCATATTAGATAATGGTAATGTCATATTTGGTAGTGTGTTTTCCCCATCCAAGGGACCCCGCAATATTTAAATTGAAAATGGTTACCCGTGATATTTGGATGAAATTTAGCTATGTTATTAGGGATGTCCTATGCAACATTTTTTATCATGGGACACAACCTTCTAAAATTGGAATCTAATATCCAATAGCCGGTTTATTGTTTTATTTAAATATATTCAGTTTCTCTGCGGTGAACAAAAAACGGGTGAAGGCATCATTGATGATATGTCTCTCCTAGGATTGCTGCAGAAATATTTTCTCGCTTTCATGGCACTTCTCAATATAGCCTTCAAAAACAGTGAGAATATTTACGCCAGAATCAGTCTTCAGATAAGTTGGAAACCTTCTAAAACAATATGTGTATATGCTTTAACAACATGGATTATTTTGCATATACTTCCAAAGGTATGTGTGCCCATTGGTGGCCTTGTACACTTGTTGTTTCTGACTGATAAAAGTTGAATATGTTCGGTATTGCTGGGTAGCACTGCTGCATAATTCTGATCAAGTTGGACCACATTTAGTCCAATATTATCTCCACGAATTATGAAAAATTCGTAAAATATCATGGATTTAAGATCGGGTATAACGATTCTAATACCGGAGTTTTATTGGGAGGTATAACAAATCTAAATATATATTATGTCCTAAGGTTTTGTATTTATTCGCTTCTACAGACACTACTTATTAGTGCTCCTCTTCCAGCAAAAGTATTCTGGATTTATCTCAGTTTATATGCATCAGCGTTTGGCATGAGAACAAAAACTTGTGTAACATATTTGCTTTTCCATATTTTGCCTAACTGGCAACAGGATCCTTATCATCTAGTAATAGCTTTATAAGGTACAAGATTTTCTAATCATTGATTGTGTCTTATAGGCTATCGGTTCCTTTTCGTGCGTAATAATCTTAACGTTCTTCTGGTTACAACACGTAATTATTTTTAGCCAATTCTTTAATAGCTGATCGTAAATTAATTTCTAAAACGCTAAAAAAAGTATTTTTATAATGACATAAAATCACACGTCAAGCTGTATAGTACCATTTGACCTATATAACATAAATAACTAAAAACTAATTTCATTCGATAAATATATCAAAACGATTGAATTATTTTATATAGAAAACGATAAGCTTTTTCTGTTTAAAATCATTTAATATGCGACAAATAATAAATGCTGCAATAAATAAATACTGTCACCTATTCAGTAGCAAATTCAACAAAGGAAATTAAAAATTCAATTAACTGGAAGCTATTAGGGACCATACTGATTTTTCTTCTGGATATTAATGAGAATTTAATTACCCGATTGTTCTCTTGAATTAAATATTCGTTGGAAAATTTCTAATAATCACTTTCTGTTTTATGAGTTATCGTTATATTTTATAACTTATAAATGTCTTCATCTGTCATTTATCGATCTTTGATAGGAAATTACTGAATATAACTCAGTTTTAACCCGTAACTGTTGAGGTTGGGTATTAAATAACAAGACGAAATTTTAGTATGCCACTGGCAACAAACAGTGACCTCGAAGACGCTGCTTCTGCTGCCTCTCGGCTCGGAGTGCGTAGGTTCCGCTAATAAAGCTGTGCCTAATTTTATCCGCGAATATCCGAAACTTGGCGTATTTTTAACCCGAAGTCATCAGTTACCTAACAATTCTTTTTTATATTTTCCATTTTTACTTACTATGGCATCTAAAAAGCTATGTAAACCTGGTTGTAGTGAATGTGCCACGTCTATTTTTGATGAGATTGAAAGTGAGTACAGTGACGATGAAGGAAATATCACAGACCCAAGTTTCCAAAGTAATCATGAGAATACATCGGAACAAGAAGCATCTGATAATAAAGACGAGCTTAGTTGTGTTCCTGGTTCTTCAAGTCACCTTCATCTATGGTATCAAGTTTTCTAACATCACCAAACTACGAAACAAGTAGACCATATTCATCAGACGACAACGAACCAAAAATGCAAAACGACCAAGAAAGCAATATAAATACCATGCAAGCACCCGCTTCACACATTCGTGCAAGAAGGCACAATATTACGACTCACTCTTCAGGAAGAATTGGTCCCGCAAGAGCCCTTGGTCCAGTTGCTGGGCCAGTGTCTCCGTGAGAACTTTTGTTTAGTGAGGACATTTTAAACGAAATCGTACGACGAACCAATACAAAAATCGGTTATAATTAGACAATGATACTGGTACTGACTATAGAGTCACTGAGTTGATCAAGTTCAAATCCTTTTTGGGAATCCTCCTCGGTCATCTTTAAATCAAATGATTAAAATCTTCAAGCTATGTTTGCTGCTGACCTCATGTCCACGGCCATCTCAAATCAAATGATGAAAATCTTGAAGCTTGCCACTGACGGGACCGGACGAGATATTCTTCGTGTCACTAAAAAGGGTATATGTTTTACTGCTAATCGTACGTTTTGATGATGATTGAGAGGAGAGAAAAAAGAATGACGCAACGGCTGCCATATCATGGATATTCCGATTGCTACTCAGATTGAAAAGAAACTGTCAAATCAACATAATCCAGGAAGACAAGGATAGGTGTATGGTAGAGAGGCAAAAATACAAAAATCTCATTAGAGCAAAAAAGGTGGCACGTACAAATCACCAACTAAATACCATGACTGAGGAAAGCCCGTGTGGTATAGATTGTGGAGATTGATGAATAAAAATTCGAAGAGAGGGCATACCAATAAGTCAAAAAGAACTCCAAGGTAAGGAAAAGGATGACCATCTAATTGATATGTATCATCCAAGGACTACAGAACAGGAGGGCGTGCAACTGCTGGAAATCGATGATCTAATAAATGGATGGAAGACAGATCAAGTAAATATCACAGACTGAGAAATAGATGACGTTATACGAGGACTTGACGGGAAAAAGGCTAAGGGGAAGGACGGCATTACAGTCAGATATCTACAATTAGTGTGGAAAGCCTGTAGTGATATAATCAATACAATTATAAAGGAGTGTGGTAAACGGGGGATTTTCCCACAAAATTGGAAAGCTGCGTCGATAGTGTGGATCCCAAAGGGGGACGGCGGGCTCAGGCCTTCCCCAGCCTAACCTTTGATAAACTAGTCAATAGGAGCCTTCAAGTGGAGGTGGAAATGAGGCGCATGATATCACAATGGCAATTCGGGTTTAAGAAAGGAAGGGGCACAGTAGACGCGGTAGAAAGGCGTACCCAGGATATACAGGCTGGAAGAATAGCAAAAAAATGCAGCTAGTAGTGTCCCTAAATTTTAAAAACGCATTTAATTCCGCATGGGGACCAATCATAATACAACGAATAAGAAGCAAGGGTCTTGACTTGGGAACAATAAAGCTGTGTTGGAGCTCTTTACGAGATCTGTAGTGAGTGGGGAAGTAACGAAAAAAATACATAAGGGTTGTCCGCAGGGATCTAGTCTAGGACCAACCTTGTGGTTAATCTTAATGGAAGAGTGGTTCGAGTGCATGGATAGGTTGAAAGTGTAATGGGATATAGATCAGGAACTGAATGAATGTTGGTCTATCAGGCATACGCTGATGACCAGGTGATAATACTTAGAGGACAATCAGGTAAAGACTTAGAGCGGGGGGAAGTACTGACTGACTGGAAGGGGCGTACTAAATTAACGTACAACAAAACAAAAACAGAGGTTGTATTCATACCCCATGCGGGAATGACCAGGGGACCATGGTTAGCTTATGAGCAACAGAAGACGCAACTTAGTGATAGAATCAGATACTTAGTAATAGTACTAGATGGGGGTTCATAGAGGGTTTGTATCTAGAACACGTAAAGCACATATGGGCTAGGTTGATAACGTATCATGACAAGAAAAGGCATTAATATCGGCAAGGTGATGAGGGTGATTTGGAATAGAGTTTTGAAGCCAGCTATATTATATGGAGCGGAAATATGGGGAGAGAAAGCTGGTGAAGCCAGAGTCAAACGACAGCTGGATGCGGTGCAGCTGCTGATGCTGGTTGGGATCAGCCGAGCTTACTCAACCGCGTCAAAGGCTGCATTACAGGTACTCAATGGAACGCCGCCCATATGGCTGGAAGCGAAGCATGTGTATGAAATAAAGAGGCAACATTGGATTGCGGGAACCAGAGGGAAGATAGAGGACTCTAGCAGAACTCTAATCTGGAAGCGTAAAACTTTAAAAGCGGATTATCAGTATAGTTGCAGCAAAAAAGACCTGGTGGTCTGGACTGATGCTGCAGTGAAGGAGGAAATGAGTGGCTTGGGTGCGGTACTTAAACATGGGGAACATGAGCGCACCAAAGCTTGCAGTTAACACATAACATTGTACGCTCGGAACTGTATGGGTTGCTCTTTGGCCTTAGGGTAACGAAGCAATACATAACAGAAGAGAACATAAACCAAGGGACGACCATTACAATAATCAATGACAGTAAGCAGGCTATAGAGTAAGTATGCAACTACGATACCAACAAAAGAAACGCTGTGGAAATACAGGACACTGTCGACAAATTAGCAAATATCTTTCAGGGGAAACTGTAAGGAAGCCAAAAAGGCGCACAACCTCGCCAGAGAACAATTGCGAATCGATATAGAACAAGGGACTCTGGAGCATGAATTCGTACTTGAGAAAGAGGAATATACCAGGCTGAGGAAGAAAATGGATATTACCGAATGGCAGCAAATATGGGATAATGAGGAGAAAGAACGGACATTACATGAAATATGTAAAAGAGTCTGTAGAAATAGGCTTCAGTTGGTTTGGAAAGCACTCCAACTTGCCACAGGTCATGGCAATTTTCGGTCTTATCTCAAGAGCTTTAAGAGAGGAGGGGTGAATGACGATGGGTGTGAATGCGGCATGGATGTGGAAAATGTTGAACATATAATTAACGAATGCGTGAATGAAAGGAGGATGTGGCTCGACAAAAAGGCAATTTAATGTGTGCCCTAAGAAATGAGACAGGGTCAGCCGATGCAGCTGAAGTTAGGATATTTAATGCATTAGCAGAGAGGGTTGTCGCGGATGACCGAGAGAGAAATGTGGTCGACGCTGATCTTAGTGTGACAACTCACAGACAGGGGGAAGAGGTCCGGCAAATTAGGGAAAGAAAAGAGGATGAAGGCTACTGCCCAGTTGCTGAGCAGAAGACATCTGGGGACAGCTGTAACTTGCGCAGCAGGTTCTGAAAAAAACTGAATATTTATAACCCAACGTCACGAATTACGGTACAAAAAAATCACCTCACCAGTTATGGGTTAAATAATATGTTTTCACTGAAATGTCGAAACGCCCATCTATATCGTTTTCGTTTATCGCTCATGCACGGACACGTTTCTGTTGAACCATTCGCAATATAAAGTGTTCCTTAAACTTTCCTTCATTTTTTTTCTTATAAGGCCTTTCTAAAAACATCAAATTGTTGGTAAAGGCTCTTATGGTGGTACTTCTGGTAAATCTAAAATTATTATTAGCTTGCTAGTTAGAATTCCCAAAAAAATAAGAAAAAGTATAAGCGATTTCGACCTTCCCGCTTCTAGAGTCTGGCTATGCCACTGTCACCACACGAACAATCGCTGGTTGTTTAGTATTAAGATATACTTCCATTTGATAAATTTTATTTATAAAACACTGATAATTATCTCAAAATATAGCGGTTGATTATTTTTACTAAGGAGAAACTTGATTTTTTTTCCTTTCTTGGTCATGCTGATTCGTTTGTAACTTCTAATTTATCAAATGGGTGAATCAATTTAAAATAGGAGTGTTCATATGAATATTGCGACAACATTTTTCGCATATCTCGTCAATACATACGTTTTGCAGAAAATCTGTTATATCTTTTGTTGTGGGAGTCTGAATGCAAATTGGAGATAAATTAAATTCAAAACTTGACAGAGTGCATGAGCTTTTTACTGTTTTTTGCATTTACTAACCACTTTCATTTTTAGTTTTCTTGTTCTTGAGAATGAGGTAGATTCGTCCCTCGAAATGTCGAGCATTTTTCAGTTCGTTTAGGTTTTTCAGCTTGGTTAGGCTCACTAAACTAGCACGAGTGCTACTTACACTCTGAGGCGAGAGCCGAAGAGGCCTTATTCAAAAAGTCTACAATTGAGGTGGAGTAATAGGCAAAAATAAACATGCAAGTAAATATGCAAATATTTATTTTATAATATGCAAATAATATTGTGGCAACACTGGCACAGGATGAATGGATGGATGTGTTTTGTTCAACAAAAATTAATCCTTAAACATCCAAGTTATTTTTTAACTAATATAGGTTTTTCTTTCACAAAAGTGTTACTGAGTAATTACTTTTTACCTAAGTCCCAGGTAAACCCACACCAGATGCGAACGCGCTAGCCGAGCGCATGAAACAAGAATTCGTTTAAAGCTCCCCCTCCTTGGGATTGCCAGCCATTCGACGAAATAGTCAGGGCACGCTCTAGTGTGATTCTAAACGCGAGTTTTGTGGTTTAGTCCGAGAGCGTTTCGAAAAATAATTAATCTTCATTTTATTTTTGTTAAAAATGCCTGGTTATAAGTGCCTTTATTGAATTATTCTACTAGAAGCGGTGGCGAAAAATCATTATTTAAATTACTCCGCGATCCTGAAAGGTATGTATTGTAGTATAACGTACCCGGGTCTATTCAACATAGTTGAATCAGATAAGTAAAATTGTGCTTTGTCTTTATTTTGCCAATGATCGTCAAATTAGATTAAACCAAGCCCTACGTTGTGTTATTATTATATCTTACACAATTTTAATTATTCGGATTGCGCTTCGATCAAACACAATTAGGGAAATTTGAGGGAAAGGTGCGTCATGTAAATCAAACCACAGATTTCCAATTTGCCTAATTTATTAAAGAAAAGCGTGCCGGACTCAGCCTGGAATTCACGAGGGGAGAGGGTACGGGAGAGAAACCCTCGATCTGAATTCCTAAACCGAATTATGCTGTATAATCTATTAGTCTTATAATTAATTAAATTACTGTCTCCCGCACCACAATTTGTAGTTCCACATTTGTAACAATACATTTAAAACTGAAGAGGTTTTTGTCAGTTAACCAGACACCGCTGGTAGGTACTGAGGTCCTGGATTACGGAGGCTACCCAGCTATTTAGTTGCAAATATGGGACAATACCATAGTATAGTTTTCTACTATGCCAATATCTCTAGAATGATCATTATATTTATAACTAGGATATTCTCCCGTCAGGGTAGGAAATGGTTAGTATAGATTCATCAAGGCCCTTGTGTACTCTCTTAGTCATTCTAATATTAAAACCCTAGCACGAAAAGACAGCAAATAATACATTTTATGTTTTCACTTAAAGCAGTGTTGTTCACAGCATAACACGATTTCATTAAATACAGGGTGTTCGGAAATAGCATCGCCAAATTACAGAGGGTGATTCTACATAAGAAAACATGAACATTTTTTCATGTGAACATGGGTCCGAAAATGCATAGTTTCCAAGCTACAGGGTGTCAAACATTTTATAAAAAATCAGCTTTTTGTTAATATCTTAAATATGATTTTACTGATTTTGTTGAAATTTGGTAAGGTTATCTGTAGTAATAAGGGACTCGTTTAGCCTTAATTAGATTAAAAATATAAACTCCAGTGGCGCCCCGGAGGGCATCATACCGAATATTATTGACAAAAAAAGTGTGCGTCGCTGACTTTTTCAATCATTTTATATTTTTTTCGTATTAAGCAACTAAAAATACAATATTTTTGATCCTCGAGTTGTTTTCGTATCTTGCTTCGTTTTCGATACAAAAAGTAAAAACCGGTTTATTACATTTCCAAACTTTTTTGATAAAATCGATATTTTTATTTATATCTTAAATATGCTTTTACCGATTTTGTTGAAATTTAATAGGGTTATCTGTACTAATAGGCGGCTCATTTAGCCTTAATTAGATTAAAAATATAATGTCCAGTGGCGTCCCGGAGGCATCATACGGAATATTATTGACAAAGAAATGTGCGCCACTGACTCTTTTAAACATTTTATATTCTTTTCGTATTAAGCAGCTAAAAATACAACATTTTTGTTTCTTGAATTGTTTTCGTATCTTGCTTCGTTTTCGAGAAAAAAAATAAAAACCAGTTTATTACATTTCTTTAGGGCACCAAATTCTACATCAAACGCTGTAATAAACTGGTTTTATTTTTTTTCTCGAAAACGAAGCAAGATACGAAAACAATTTAAGAAACAAAAATGTTGTATTTTTAGTCGCTTAATACGAAAAAGATATAAAATGTTTAAAAGGGTCAGGGACGCCACTGCACATTTTATTTTTAATCTAATAAAGGCTAAATGAGCCGCCTGTTACTACAGATAACCCTATTAAATTTCAACAAAATCAGTAAAAGCATATTTAAGATATAAATAAAAATATCGATTTCATCAAAAAAGTTTGGAAATGTAATAAACCGGTTTTTACTTTTTTTTTATCGAAAACGGCGCAAGATAAGACAACAACTCAAGAATCAAAAAAATTGTATTTTTAGTTGCTTAATACGAAAAAAATATAAAGTGTTTGAAAAAGTCAGCGGCGCACACTTTTTTTGTCAATAATATTTGGTATGATGCCCTCCGGGACGCCAATGGGCTTTATATTTTTAATCTAATTAAGGCTAAATGAGCCCCTTATTACTGCAGATAACCCTGGCAAATTTCAACAAAACCAGTGAAATCATGTTTATGATATTAACGAAAAACTGATTTTTTATAAAAAGTTTGACACCCTGTATCTTGGAAACTATGCATTTTCGGACCCATGTTTATATGAAGAAATGTTCATGTTGTCTGATGTAGAATCACCCTCTGTAATTTGGCGATGCTATTTCCGGACACCCTGTATATACACAGGTTATGTAATCAAATATGAATTATCCATAAAAATAGAAGAAATATTTATGCAAATTATGTTTATAACAATATACAAATATATACACATGTTATGCCATCAAATATGAATTATTCATGAAAATAAAGAAATATTTATGCGAATAATGTTAATAACAATATCAAAATATATACACATGTTATGCCATCAAATATTAATTATCAATGAGATTACAAGAAATATTTAAGCAAATGATGTTAATAACAATATGAAAATGTATACACATGTTAGGCCATCAAATATTAATTATCAATGAGATTAGTAGAAATATTTATACAAGTTATGTTAATAACAATATGAGAATGTATACACATGTTAGGCCATCAAATATTAATTATCAATGAGATTAGTAGAAATATTTATGCAAATTATGTTAATAACAATATGAAAATGTATGCACATGTTAGGCCATCAAATATTAATTTTCAATGAGATTAGTAGAAATAATAATTGTGCAAATTATGTCAATAACAATATTATAAGTTTCATTTTACCGACTTGTAATGACATATTGAAACACAGAAGCAAAACAATTCACCAAAATAAACCGTACACTCTGCTGGCTTCTGACTCTCTATTTTCCGTTCTCGAGCAATACCCTTCGGATATCCTCCAAAACACCTCGCAAAACTTTATGTATAAGGGGTGTCTCAAAATATACACATATATAGGGTGTCTCAAAAATTAATGTATCAGGTCTAATGAAATAGTATTTTAAAGAGGTGGGTTATCTCAGTATAAAAGTTGTTTAATGCACACTTATTTCCAAAATTATTGCATATTGTAAGATCGAATAAGCACGAAATTCAATTCAATCTGGAAACTGGCAGATACAATGTTATAGGCAGCAGCGGTGGCCAACTCGCGGCGGCCA
Source organism: Pissodes strobi (assembly GCA_016904865.1). Taxonomy (NCBI): domain Eukaryota; kingdom Metazoa; phylum Arthropoda; class Insecta; order Coleoptera; family Curculionidae; genus Pissodes; species Pissodes strobi. The sequence continues at coordinate 11,452 of JAEQML010072020.1, forward strand.
GGGTGGCATGCCTGGGGTGGCACACCTGACCCTCTAGATTGGCACGCCAGGTTTTCCACAAACAAAGAAAAATATGACAATATGATTAAGTGAAAGTTGCGCCCAACCCCTCCCTCCTCATTTGCCATTCAAAAAGGCGCCGAATACTTGTTGAACTGAAACTTTTGAAGTGAAACCTCTTTAGCGAGGGTAAAGTTATAAAAAATGAAACGCTTATCAAAGTAAAAAGCTTTTCAAAGTGAAACGGCCCCTTTAATTAAGCATGTTCCAGTACAGCTAGAGGGCTGAAATTTCAGGACTCAGGACATGTAGCCGGGGTAGAATGAGGATCCTGGACGAAAACTGGACCACGTTTTCCTTCGCGCCAAGAGAAGGGGAGAAGAAAAAAATAAAATAATTAATTTGGGGAGAACGGGAAGAGCCACGGGGTCGAATTTTTTATGATGGGTGCGCCTCATGGAAAACTACCTGTACCGCGGCTCTAGCTTAAGGGGGGTAAATTGTTCGGAAAGTTAATAAAAGTATTATAAAACGAAATAAGAAAAACGCGGTTTTTGGTGAAAAAAGCTACGAGGTCGGGGATGGCAAATAAGGAAAAGCAACGCTTTATGAAAAAAAAACAAAAATTAAAAAATTAATAAAAAGAATAAAAAAAAAATTTCGGAATGTTAATGAAAGGATTATAAAACGAAATAAAAAAATAATAAAGAACAAGTTAGAGAAACGATTTTCGGCGAAAAAAAGTTATATTAAGAGCAACAAAATTTAAAAAAGTGTGGAAACCGAAGGCAAAAGTTGAGAAAAAGAGTTAAAAAAAACTCAATCCCAAATATCTCTTTCAGAAGTTTCACTCCAGTTGTGTGCTTATAAAGGTGAGGCACGTAATTTTTTTTAACGATTTTGACGACATTTGGTTAAAAATTGAGCGGGGCAGCCTATTTTGTACGCTTAAATATTTAATTTAATCTTATTCACAATCAGTTCCTTCTAGGCTGAATTGAAGATAACCAATAAAAATTAGAAGACAAGGACAACCGTAACAAGTAGCTATGTTAGTTTAAAATGTGTATGTTGTTGTAAGTTATTATGTTAGTATAAGAGTTGTGCAATAAATATCATGTACATAGCTTATAAAGTAAAAAAACTTTCAATTTACTAGCCATACACATTCTTTTTCAGAATAGGCGGCCATTTTAAAGAAGGTACCACTGGACCCCCCTTTTTCCATTTAGTTGTTTTTTTTTCAATATGACGCCCTGCTGTCAATTTGACAGTTTTAACAGTCATTTTTATTTTAAAGTAAAGTTTATGTTTTCTTACGAAAGTTCCTCAATTTTTATAAAAATATACCGATCGCTTCAAAAGTTAGGAAGGGAGGGAGGGGGAACGGGTCGAACATTAGGCGGACACTGTATATGCTGTCGTGGTTATGTCGGGATATCAAAAATTATATTAACAAAAGTTGGCCATCGAATGCAAAACGTCTGTCGAGCCTTATGTATTTTTTTAGACTATTTTGAAAAAATTGTCAAGTGCCAGGTCATACTGACATTAAACGACATACGTTTCCGATTTCATGGTCAACTTTTATCAATCTAATTTTGAATATCCCGGTATTATGTTGTGTTAAATACGTCCGATATACAGAGTGCCCACTTAAGAGCGCAACATGTCTGTAACTTTTTAATTTATTGACCGAATTTGTTTTAAAATATAGATATAGATATTCAAAAATTGTTACTTTGTATCAAAATTGCAGATTGAAAAAATAAAAATTAAGGCCCACTATGATTTTTTTAATAGTAACATTGTTTTCAAAATTTCTGGAATAAATAAATAGTTTCCCAGATATGGCCGGTGGCCACCCTTACTGAAACATCCTGTATAATATTAAAATATAGCTATATAAGAATTTTTTATGTGAATTCTGTTTTCATAAAAAACAAGATCATATATGGACGGTAGTCTGAACCATTAATTTTTTTCTTTAGCTACTTTCTTATAACAAGGGGTGCAAAAAACTGGCCATCACCCGGGTGATCTTAGGTCTAGGCGCGGCCCTTAAAATAGGTTGGCAAAATTGGCTCTGAAAGTATCAAAAAATACATTTTGAAACCGACAATGAAAAGACCTTGTCCTTCACCTTGCGGCCAATTTAAACGCTTCCGCTCTCTATTCTTTCCAGTAAATCCAAAAAGTATTTAAACAAATTCAAACCGTATATAGAAATGCTTCAAAAAAAGATATTCACATCGAAAACTATGCTTGACAAAAAATAACCTTATATCGGCATACATTAAAGCGTATTAGGGAATTTCTGTAAAAAGTCAGTGCAGCCATAATATCACTAGATTTCCATAACCTCTTGTTGGGAAATAAAGAAAGTGAATGGCTATTTCGAATTTTTATTTTCCTACACCAACAAAACACGTTTTCATTTAATTGGTGCAGACGAACTATTTCAATTTTTAGGAACAATTCTATAATCACACTCAGAGTATTTGGTGCAGGCCTCGAATAACCGTCACGTCAAGGTTAAAGTTCGCTGGCGAGAAATTTGCTGACCTTTCGCATCTGGTGTGGGTTTATCTGGGCCTTAGTTATAATATTTATGTGGAAATATAGCGTTCGCCGAGTCGACCGTGGAAAATGTCCCTCCCGATATTATTTATTATAAAGGCCATCCTAAAGATCAATTAAAAACTGTTTTGTGCTTATTGTGTGATAATGCATACCATAGGAGTGATTTTGAAAGATTAACTAAAAAAGGCGCTAAGTATATTACAAAAGTTCTTATGATTTGTGATGAACATTAGGACATAACCCTAAAAGACCGTAAAAATATTTCGGAAAATTTAGAAAATTTTAAAATATATATTGCATATCTAAGGGATAAATATTCAAAATTGATTAGAAAGTATGATGATCTGAAAAATAAACAAACAAATAAGAAATAGAGCAAGGAAGAGGATATGAGTGGGAGTGCTGATAAAATTTTATTAGTGGAAGAAAACAAATAATAGTTCTTACATCTTCGAAGTTGGTTACAAAAATATGGTCTAAGCAAGTTCCCCTCTCTGGTCTTGTAGTGGTAGTGATGAGAGATATAAATCTTCTTTCGTAAAAGGTGTTGATGTAAATATCACCACTTGCGTCTGGTTCCAACAAATCTATGTTGATATCTCCTATGATATAATGTTGTTCATTATTTTTAATTGTCTTCAGATATTCTTCCAAATCAGTAATACAATCTGTAACCCTAATATCATGTGATCTATATATTAATGTTAGTACAATTTTTTCCTGGTGGTTTCTTTTTAAGTATGTTTTAAGGGCTTTAGTCCGACCAATGTCAACTATTTTAGTTTCTTCTTCTATATTTTCTTTAAAACATTATGGTTTATTTGTCCATTGTTGTTATATTGTTGTATCCTTCAAGTTCCAAAAAGCCAGCATTTTCTACCCTCCACGTTTCTGTACATACTATTACATGTGGTTTTGTATTCATCATCTTTATATTAATCCATAAATGTTGGAGGTTTTTATTTATGCTTCTTAGGTTTAAATGTAAAATTATAAAGTCGGAGATCTCCTCATTCAAAAGATCTATATTATTTATAGCTAAATTCCTGTCGAAATCTATTTTATTATGGGCTTTATAGGATAATTGGTTTTATCAATAACCCTTTTTATGAGGGTTTTATATGTTTCACATTTAAAGAAATCGTTAGCAACATGAGTTACTGCTCTTTTTTGATTGAGTTGGTTGTTAGCACTTATGCAATTTATGCATCTAATTTATTGTTTGTTACAATCTGATGTGTTATGATCAGCTGCACACTTTAAACATCTAGCATTGTTACGACATTTTTTGGTGTTGTGACCAAAATAACCACATTTTTGGCATTGATTTACATTGTACTCCTCATAGATTGAACACCTCTGACAACCTATGTATATTCTTTATCACTCATGAGATACTTGTAGCTACAAAAATTATTTGGAATTATATAAATAAAAAAATAGGTAAACACAGGGATAAAAAACTGATATTAAAGAAATTATACATAAAGAAGATTCTTACAGAAAATGAAGATATTTCGAATGCTTTTAATAATGTTGGACTTGATATGGCCAACAAAATTAATTCCAATAAACAAGGAAACAGGGAAATCACAAAAACAAAAGTCAACTCAATTTTTTTATCCTTGACTAGTGAGTCTGAGATGGAAAATGCTATAAGAGGTTTGAGGAAAGGGAAGGCTGATGGTTTTTCAAACACTTTGCTATTTTGTGGCTGAACCTATTTCAGAACTTATTAA
>JAEQML010072021.1:0-15772 GCA_016904865.1 Pissodes strobi
TTACGCACTAATGCGTAAAGTACTTTAATAATATTTTTTATTTTTCCTTATATTTTTCGGTAGTAGAATAAATTTTGTATGCTACTCATGTGTAAAGTATCCTTTTTTTATTCATGGGAGTGTCGCCAATATTCCCATTCATAATATCAGGAACTATAGCACTTTGCACACTTGTTGCATAAATAACTAATTTAGTCTTAGTTCGTTACATCCTTTTTTATCAAGATAGGACTTAACTAGTAACCTTAAATGGAAAACCCCAGGAAGCAACCAGATTCAAATGATCTACCAATACGTTTTCTTCGTCAACAGATAAAAGGCAGAGTCTTCCTGCTAAAGCAAACGTGCTCTACTTTTTATATCGTAAAGCTAACGTAGAATTTGGGATCCGATATTGCTCTGATTGCATGTTGCAAATTTTCTTCTGAGTAATTTTTGTAAGGGTTATAACTTTTTCCTTTTCTCGAATGGCTTAAAGTTTGTATATAGTTGCGAACCATTTTCTCTGAAACAAAAATATTATATTGGCTTACAAGTTAACCAGGATTAGTACTTATTTTGCGATTGCGCGGTAATTTAGAGCAACCAGCGTTATTTTAGCGATCCAGACGCCATTTTAGAAACCTGGGGTTATTTTGGATTATGCAAAAAAATCATATAAAATAGCCCCGGTTACCAAAATAGTCCATCAAACTTCTTGGGTTAGTCTAATCCGTACAATTTTGCTTTTCAAAATTCATATCTCGTGTATCATTTATCCTAAAAAAAAACATACCTAGATTTACTTACTTCTAATAGCCTGCACAGCAGAAAGTTTTTCGTAGTCCAACGCGGCAAGATTAAACAATCAAACTGCAAAGATTCTCCACATGTACTAAACTAATGGGCAAGGTCTAGTGAAGAACTCCTGAAATGTTGTATAGACAGAATTGCCAGATTTACAATAAGAAACGTAATTTCCAAAATTACCCCGCATTTTTAAATTAGCCCCGTTTTACGGTATTGCTCGAATTCTCCCCTGTTCGTCAACGAAAAGTGTCTTCATTTCTCGTATGAAATGACGAGTCCGCTGTTTATCAAAAACAAAATTTTAGAGTAAATTTCTATTTTAGTTTATCAGATACCACAAAAAATTCAATAAAAGATAGGTTTATTTTAATAGAGGAATGTAACAATTTATTTCACGAAATGGAACCTGAGTTTTGCAAAAAATAATATATAGATCTTAGATCTCTATAGGATTCTTATTTACAACAAGGGCAGGGTAACTTTCCCCAGCGAGATATCGACGGAAACAGTATAACGAAATGTTTTCTTTCAAAGCCATTGCTACATCACTTAAAGAATCCAAACCCTACTTTATATTAAGTTATATTATCAACAATAATCTTTCCTCCTGTTTACCTGTAGCCTTAAGGATGTGCCTAACATTACCAGTGATAGTGGCCTCTGGGGAAACAAGTTTTAGTAAATTAAAACTTATTAAAAATTCTTTAAGGTCTACTGTCCTAAGAAAGGTTGACAAACCTTGCCACTATTTCAATTGAACAAGATACGTGTCCAAACAGAGACCTCTCAAATATAATAGATGATTTTGCAGCTAAGAAATCTCGAAGAGTTTTAGGTTAGTTTTAGTTTTAATACTACTAGTTAATAATAGTCCAAGGGTATTCTCATGAATTTTAATCTTCTATAATAGTCCAATAACGGGGTAATTTAACCTCGAAGCAAATCAGGTAGAAAATTTTATTTTTTTAACTTGTATATATTGTCGAAAGTCGAAGGTATGCAGAAACAAAGTTTTCGACCTCCTGCACTCTTGGCGCAACTAACTGTACCCATAAGAACCTCAAATTTTTGGCACTTTTTCCGGATTTTCAGCTATAACTCCTTTTCTCTAATTCCTAGCAAAAACTATTTTTTGCATCACTTTCTTTTCCACTCTGTATAAGTCCCTCTCCAAGAACGTTTTACAAACACCATGTAAAAGTAGAAAGTCTGCTCTTTCTGGCGATGTCTGGCACTGCAAAATGCGTTAAATATTTAATAAATTATTACAACTTAAAAATGAGTTAGGAATTTTAATATCCCTAACTTTTAAGGAGCAGTTTACTTGTAGAATACTATTCACCGATATTGACAAGGTCATTTCTTTCTTTAGAATAAAATAGAGGAAATTAGAGATTTGGGAGTATGTTATATACTTTAATTTACTTAACACATAACGTGAGCTCGACCTAGACCCAACACGAGACAGCTTGGATTTTTACGTGAAATTTGGCACTCAGACAGTAGGAGACCGTGGAACCTACCGAGTAGGTTCCAGAAATTTTTATTCGGTCAAAATCGATATCCGTTGTTGAAGCAGTTCGGAGCAGAGCGATTAAAACGCGAAAAAAAAATTGGGAACCTACCGCTGCCTATTTAGGCATCTAAAAGAGTCCTTGAAGATAATCGGCTGAAATTCGGATTGGGGGTTTTCAACGACGACAAATTCGATTCTGACATTGGCGGGAGTGAAATATTGCAACTGAAATATTCAATCTAATTTTCCCGGACTATCAGACATAACTGGGGGTTGCAATTACACGTGCATATGAATGAGATGACCCTTGTCATTTCCACACTAAAATTTTAGTGAACATATAAAAGCACATTTTTTATATATTTTTGAAATATTCAGTCTAATTTTCCCGGACTATCAGACATAACTGGGGGTTGTAGTTACACGTGCCTATGAATGAGATGACCCCCGTCATTTCCACATCAAAATTTTAGTAAACATATAAAAGCACATTTTTTATATTTTTTTGAAATATTCAGTCTAGTTTTCCCGGACTATCAGACATAAGTGGTGGTTGCAATTACACGTGCGCATGAATAAGATGATTCTTGTCGTTTTCACATTAAAATTTTAGTGAAACATATAAAAACACATTTTTTATATATTTTTGAAATATTAAGTCTCATTTTCCCGGACTATCAGACATAAGTGGGGGTTGCAATTACACGTGCGTATGAATGAGATGTTCCTTGTCACTTCCACATCAAAATTTCTTCAGGGAAACAAGTGAGATTTCAAAAATATTATTAACATTTGAAAGTGTGCCTGTATAATAAAGAATAGGGTAGGTACTTTTATCTAAATCTGGGGTCAGAAATTAATCTGAATCTGAAGCTAACTTCAGTGACATCAGGTATATTGTATATTTAATTGATATGCATAAATTTTGGTACCTAGATACGTGTATGCATGGAGGTTTTCGCCGGCTCAAATATTATGATTGTTGTGGAAATTCCTGATTGCTCTTCTGGAGAAATTAGCTTCATCTGTAAACATTAGTTCATGGTCAAACAAGGGATTATGCGTAATTTTCTCCAGAAACCTATGACAAAATTTAACTCTCAAAAGAAGTCTGGGGAAAGCAACGCGTGGACCCGTTGAATATGATACGGGTATAACAGAAAATCGTGCAGAATTTTTCAAACTAGAACGTGCAAGAAATTAAAATTATTTTCAATTTTTCTAGTTCAGGATTTTCATCAATCGAATTTAAACCTGCTTCCTCAATTTCTGGAGTTCTTAGAGTCCGATGGGTCCCTTTTAATTGATTATTTGGTTTCAAACTACTTGTTTCAGTTAACCTTCTATGTGCATTTGCAAATGTTCGCCTATCTAGTACGCCTCTCTTAAGAAAGCGCTCTTGATACTATCGCCTGCTTCCCTATCTGACATAAGCCAAACCATACATGTAACGCGTGTCTGCCAACAACTCAACCAAAACCATGCTCAGGTTTTAAACACCAAATTAACAAATAATTCAGTAATATTTCAGTTGAAATTGTAATATATCGGACAAAATTTAGATAGTTTTAAAAATTGGTAGAAATATTAAGGATTGCATAAAAATTAGTAAAATAAAAAGTTCCCACCCCTAAAGTGTGTGCTTCATCCCTTACAACATTGTTTCCGCCCCAATTTTAATTTGTTTCAGAATATCTACGAAACAGTGCATGGTAGGGAAAAGTTCTTATATACAAAGTTGTTCCTCATAAAATTCTCTACAAAAAAGGTTCTATAACAATTTCCCCTAAAATGTCTAATTGTTTAGTATATAAAGCGCAAACGAAATCAGGGCAGGGATTATAATTCGTTACATGTATGCCTTATTATACAAAGCGTCCAAAGTGATCTTATCCAAGAAAAGTTAAAATATAAATCAATAACCAATATTTCACATTCGACAGTGTAACAAGTTTTATTTTCTACCACTACACCTACTCTGACGACTCAAGGTCACTACGATGATGCATTCCTCTTAGGGTGGGCGCCAAATGTAAATGCGGGCTGTTGTCACTGTCTGCTAGAAGTGAAACTTCTTCCTTAAGAAACATGTTTTGCCACCGACGGGAATCGAACGCCGGCCTCCCGTATCACAATCACAGGATCTGACCACTGCACCATCAGACTTGTTGATAGAAAATCACTGGACCGTAAAGGCATGGGTAATTATGATTCGTGGTAAAAAATTCAATACCCCCTGACATTTAGAACATTATTCGTAGCACCGCATTACTACTATACCGTTTAGGTAGGGTCCGTGAATATGCCTTCCGGTCGTTCCCACTAACACATACCTAGATGCTATATACGCAGCGCTACACATCTTCATCTATTTCCTCTCCTGCCGGCTGTTTCCCGATCAACGCGTTTGCGTGTTCCCCCTCATGTCGCCGCTGACGCACTCGTCGAACTCCCCTGACGCAATAAAAAGTTTCGAAAAGTGACAAGCGTCTAGCTGCGCCAGAATGGATTTCGATTGAGCAGTTTTGCGCATGATGAAACGTTGACTATTTCACTTCACGCATGGTCCTCCGCTTGCTTCGCTCGCTACGAAGGCGCAACCAACAAAAACTAATCAAAGCTAACCCAAGGCATGCCCAAATCTTGAAAATTTACAAACATAACCTTATAAAAATAAAAAATATCTCTATCTCTCGCCACTGACGGGAATCGAACCCGAGCCGTCGTATCACAAGCACAGCGTACTAACTACTGCGCCACCAGGCCTGCTGAAAGCAATTTACCAAAAATTGAAGGCCTTTTGACAAATGTGTGTCAAAAACTGAGCATGCGCGAAGCTTTGCAATCGAAATACATTCTGGTGCAGCTAGACGCTGAAAATTGTCGCTCCGTCAGTAAAGAAGTTTCACTTCATGTGGATTAGGACTACTGGGGACACCACCTAAAAAAACGTCAGTTACCTTTGGGGTGGTGTGAAATCAAGTACGATCCATATACAATATTATTTCTTCTTAAAAAATCGAGAGGTTTTATAGGATTAACAGAGTGGAAGTGGTAAATGTATTTTAATTTTAAGTGAGGCCAGTAGCCAACTTTTGGCGTTCCGCATTGCACTTTATATTATACGAGTATTATATATTAGATTGCATATACTGTGTTAGCCAGAAGTAACCCTTATGTATAATACGCCTTATTTCTCACATTATTATTAATTTTAGGAAAAAAGTGTAGGAATATTTTTTATAGAAAATTTTATAAGGAATATTTTTCTATATAGGTTTTTTTTTATCAAAAAGTGCACCGTTCTCAAGATAATCTAGAAAACTTGAAAAAGTGGGCAAAAACGACGTCCTAGGGGATGAAGCACACTATTTGGGGGTGGGAACTTTTCCGTTTAGTATTTCTTATGTCATCCCTAACATTTCTACCAATTTTCAAAACTTTCTGAATTTTGTCCGATATAAATCGTAATATTACTGAATTAAAAAGCGAAGACCTGAATTTAAAACTGAACTATCAAAGTAAATGACAAGAGAATTAATAATTAATTCTTACAGACACAGTCTACTTATAACACAATAATAAGTAATTTATTTATTTATTTATTTATTCAATACATATACTACAGGGAAAAATCCCCAAATGGTACAACAATGGTCTTAACTTAATTCAAATAATTCTAGACAAACAAGGTATATAAGTATTTCATTAAGTGAAGGTAACATTCAAAAGGGAAAGAAAAATTTGTTTTATATCACACTTATCATTAAAAATATACGCATAGTAATAATTAAACAAAAACGAAGACATACAAAAGAAACAACTTTTACAATTCACAATATGTGCATTTCTTAATTTACTAAGTTTTTTAAACTGTTAAGACTAATTGAAAAAATGTCGATATGACTAAAATTTGCATTATATATGCGTGTCATGCGATCAACAAATGCCTGTTCTCCATAATTTGTTCGGTGCACTCTCTCAGAGAAAAGTTGGTGATGTCGAAGAGGTCTTGGCGGTGTTCTGAAGTTAAGTTGCCCCAGTAGTTGAGGACAATCAATCCCACCATGGAGAAGTTTAGAAAGAAAATATAGAAAGTAGTTATTGCGTCTTACTTCCAGAGTTTTATATCCACAGAGCATGGATCTGACCTCACAACTCAGGTTGTCGGATGGAACATGATGCTTATACAAAAGATAATTTAAAAATTTATTTCGGACTTTCTCCAATCTTGATTTGTGACGTCGATAGTATGGAGACCAGATGACACAGCAGTATTCTAAGATACTTCTTATAAGACAATTATAAAGAGATGTAATGGCTTTAGTGTCGATCATAAGTTTAGTGTTTCTCTTTATAAACCCCAGAAGTCTAAAACATTTTGATATTATTGGATCCAGCTGGAGGTTAAAGGTAAGCTTTTGGTCAAATATTACTCCTAGATCGTTAAACGACTGAATTGATCCAAGCACCGTCTCATTTATTTTATATTCCATGACCAAAGAACTATGGCATCTATATAAAAACTCATCTTTTTGCATTTGTCCACGTTCAGCCTCAACCAATTCTTGTCACACCAGTCAACGAGTCGATCAAGATCACTCTGAATGTCAATACTCTCATCAATGATGAAATTAAGGTCGTCTGCGTACAATAGGCACTTTGTAACTCGAAAGCAGGAAGAGGCATCATTAACAAATAAGGAGAAAAGTACAGGTCCTATGTGTGAGCCCTGGGGTACCCCTGATTGAACATTTACTACCCTTGATGAGACTCCTCCAATGAGAACCCGTTGGTGACGTCCCTGAAGATAGCTCTCGATCCAGGTAAGATAAGCCTCTCCCATTCCTACTCGTGATAGTTTTTTGATCAACAATTTGTGGCATACACTGTCGAACGCTTTTGATAAGTCAGTATAAATAATATCGATCTGATATCCTCTCCAGATTTGAAACCAGAAAATCCTGGTAAATGGTTAGGTTTTTGCTGGTTGAACGACCCTTAAAGAAACCATGCTGTTCCTCCCTGATGTAATGCCTGTATGTATGAAAAATTTCATCTGTTAAAATCGATTCCATGACCTTGGGAAGAATTGAAAGTTTCGATATTCCCCTATAGTTTTTGATATCTTCTTTGTCACCGGACTTGTATACAGGAAACAGCGTGGATTCCTTCCACTGTGAGGGAAAGTTACCACCATCAAAAACCCTTTGAAATAATCCACACACTCGAAGTGACAAGGTCTCCAAACAAGCTTTTAGAAAAAAAGGCGGAATTCCATCTAGGCCGGCACTCTTGTTGCAGTCCAAACAGACAAGTTTGTTAATAACCTTTTCGGCTGTAAAGTGGTGGTATAGCAACTGACAACCGCTCTCGATATTTGCTAGAACAGCTTCATTGATTTCAATATTAGAATGGTCCGAGTAGCTATCTTCGAAGTGTTCGGCGAAAGCGTTTGCAATATCACGCGTTTCATCTAGGGGACGGCCGTTAAAGTGCATTTTTTTAGGGATCCCATTTCTCCTTCTTAAGAGAGTTTACATACGACCAAAAATGCTTGATATTATCCGGGATCATATGTTCAACATTAGAAATGTATATGGCATAACACAATTCTATTTGCACTTTACTTTCTCTACGAGCATTCGCATTCGAGTATAGATTGTAATCACTTTCGAGGCCAGAAACTTTAAACTTACGATAAAGTCTGTTTTTTTTGTGCAAGTAACCTCTTGACATACGGAGCATACCATTTTGGAAATTTATTCTCAGCCACTATCCTCCTTGGGACGTACATTTCAATCGCTGCAAACAAGACATCATAACATTTCTCCACAATTTGGTTGATATCGTCCACATCATCAATAAATGACCAATCTGCCTTACTTAAATAAAAGTTAATGTTATGGTAATTTGTTTTAAGGTATTCATATTGGTTTTGATCTCGATAAAACCAATGGTGGAAACATCAAAGTGAAGTCCAAGCGGAGGGTGGTGACAGACAAGCTGAAACGAACTTCTTTCAATCCTACACACAGAAATATAGCTGACAAAAACAAGATCTAGGATCCTTCCAAGTTCATTAGGAAAGTAGTTGTACTGTTGAAGTTCGAGAAAACTCATAGTATCAATCACTGTTTCCTCTACTGGTGTCAGAGTGCCTATGCCTGAGGGCATCAAATAGTCGCCGTCATTTATCCATTTCAAAGACGGCAGATTAAAGTCACCTAGAACAAAAAACGAAGAGTTGTGAAATCTGTTCACCAATTCCTCACAGGCGGCCGAGAAGTGTGAGTAAGTATATATAGTAGCTTCTGGTGGGAAATAAACACATCCTATAACCAACCCAGCATTATCAAAACTTGTTTGAATCCACACAGTTTCGTACGTAGAAATAGTCGGGACCAACGAATTCTTACCGGTCTTAGAGGTCGTTGGTCGGAACGATAATCCTATTCGATGCATACTGTGTTCTGACAGCAATCAAAACACCACCTCCTCGCTCACAATTTAGTTCCTGGTCGTTACGGTCGCAGCGGAAGACATGGTAATCTTCAGAGAAGAATTCACGGTCGTAATGAGCCTCTATTAACCAAGTCTCTGTTAACACAATACAGTCGTACTCAGAGCACATGGTGGCAGGCAATATTTGAGATGCTTTAGTGCGCAATTCTCTGACGTTTTGATAAAATATTGAGCTAAGGCACCGTTGGTCTTGTATTATTGGTTGATCCGTTTTATTCGACCCTGTGGAAAAGAATCATCAATTATAGTCCGCGGTAAAGAACCCTCAATAAGATCCTGTGGGAAAGACGTTTCAATTGGAGCATCATCCTGTACTGCATTTGCGCCCTTACCCCAATTAAGAGAAGTCTTAGATACAAACGTCATTATCCTTTGCTTAGCCATCCGATCCGCATCCGCATACCAATTCTTTTCTTGTAGTTTGCTAAAATTATCCAGAGGTAGGAAATGTGTTTTTTCATTGCAACACATACTTCTATAAATTGTCAAGTTATTGTCGTTGATGAACCTATTCAATATATGTCGATCAGCAGCAAAGGGCGGTGCAATAAGTATCAAATTGGTTTTCATTGCGGTCAGTGACAGCTGCTTGAGATGAGAGTCGCGAATTGGTATTCCCCTGATAGCGTTCTCTTTACCAAAAAATATTATTACGAAGTCAGCTTTAGTAAATTTGCTTGAAAGGTTCAGATAGCTATCTAACAGTTCTTCAAAACTAGCATTTGTTTTGTATTGACAGTTTGTGTCAAAGCTTGCACCGATGTGATTTTTTAGCATGTGACCTGTTCCCATTGCACATGATTTGTTTCTAAACAATAGAATGCTAGGTTTCCTAGGATGTGTAGTTGTAACCACAGCACTAATATGCTGTGTCGTATCTCATACATTTCCCACTTCTTTCAGTCTAAGAAGTTCGCGATTCGCCTCCTTTAATTCGTTTACATATGTTTCGTTTTCCCTTGTGAGTGTCTCGATGCTTATGAGCATGTTGTTTTTTAAAGTAATAAGGTTATTTAGTTCGGCAGTAATTTGTTCAATTTTGATTTTTTGTTCGTCAGTAGTTATAGTAAGACTCCTGTTTTGATTCAAGAGTGTCAATATATCTTTGTTTAATTTGGCAATTTCCTCCTTTCTCCCTTGCAAGTCCTCGAGAAGGTCTTTCTCCGTGTTAAAAACACTCTCCTCAAAAACCATAGATTTTCGCTTTAATCGTGCAATGTGTATGTATATATGATTGTACAAGTAAGTACTAAGGTTAAAATTAAAATTAAAGTCAAATACAAGACAAATAAAAAATAAACAATATAAATACATAGATAAGAAATTAAATAAATAAAAGCAATTTTAGGTATATCGAACAACCGGTAATTGCAAAATAGAGCGTTACGCAGGCAGTCTGCCGTTTCTGTCTACTCGCTCCAACAGAACGAGAAGCATTCCCAGCAACAATCATATAAGAATAATCATACGAACAAAACACTACAATGTACAGTTCAGTGAACTTTCCAAAAGACAGTAAATAAGCACAAACATCAATTTTATCAATTTATTCGCAGAAGAAGTTCCTTGATTCTAATCGCCGTCGTTTATAGTGGTAAAGTCTTAACAATGGTCTAAAATACCTGAGCGATAACGCCGATATCCACAAAATGATACCAGCTCGCATTTTCCTTTTTTATCACAAAAAATCTTCTATTGTTTGCACCAACAATTAAAATTACCGGAGAACCATACACGAGAACTAATTATTTTCTTGAAATTTTAAAGTTTTTAGCAATTCACACCTCTTCAATTTCAAAATTTTTTGTTAAATATAATAGCCAGCATTTTCAATTATGAGGAGCAGCAGTCTTTAGTCAACTCTGGGTCATCTACAAGACGGACTGCTCTCCTCTGTATGGAGTCCCATATCTTGAGCAAGTGTTTGGGTGCCGAGCTCTACACATGGGAACAGTATTCCAGAAATGGTCTTATTTGGGTCTTATAAAGCAGTAAGAGCTGATAAGGTATATACAACTTTTTTGTTCTATAGAGTGCTCCTAGCTTTTGTACAGCAGGGTGGCCAACTAAGAATGCGAGGTACTGTATCTGGGAAACTATCCATCGTAGAGACTTGCGGCAAAAAATGTAATTACTAAAACGGTCAAGAGAAAAACCTGGAAAATATTTTCAAGTTTCTAAAATGACCACTAGGGGGCGTAACTGCAATCTTGAATCTAAAATAGTGATGTTTCTGTGAATTCACCTATATTAACCTAATAAAAAAATTCCACATATTTGAAGTTGAGGATAATGTTAAACTTTTTTATTTAATGCTTTTTGCTGTACCTCTAAAAATAAAGTGGTGGGGGGTATTCAATTCAATTTTTTTTTAAATAACACCCTGTATCTGCGAAACGGCTAAGCCGATTTTAACAAACTTGGGTTAGTTCAAAGGAGCTATTCTTGGGCTACAGATGTTGTATTATTTGAAGATTCGTTAGTTTCACATGTCGCCGCTAGAGGGCTATTTTCGACATTCCGACAGAAATGGTTAATTTTCTCAAAAAAAATAAATACATTGATATGATTTTTTCCCATGAAAAAGTAGCTAAATATTGGCTAAACAAGCTCGCGAAAACCGCATCTCGATATCTTGTTCCTAACCCAAAATATAGGCAAAAAAATTTATTACTTACGAAAATCCCTTAATTTATTTTTTTTTTACAATATTTATCTCAAATTTTTTTTTTATAAAAGTTGTGGCCCTGAAAAGGACCGATTTAGAAAAGGAAGGTTCTTAGGGCCCCCGCAAATGCTCGAAATGCTGATCACGCTCTATGCATTGCTGAAGCCTCTCATGGGTAGGCAAAACTGCAGTTTCAATTTCGGCTCTCGGTATGGTTCGTATTGCAGTACGAATCCGGTTTTTCAAATCTTCTCTGGTCGTCGGTTGAGTCTGGAACACGATGTCCTTTAACCGCCCCCATAAATAAAAATCCAGACAAGTTAAGTCTGGTGATCGCGGAGGCCATGGAAACAGACTTCCTCTTCCAATCCACCGCTGTCGAAATACTGCATCGATATGCTCTCGCACATTAATAGCAAAATGTGCTGGGCAACCATCCAACTGCAAAAACAAGTTTTGCCTCGTTTCCAGAGGCACATCTTCCAACAACAATGGTAATTGATTGGCCAAAAATTAAAGAAAGACATTGCCATTTAGGGGTTGCTCGAAAAAATATGGCCCAATAATTTTGCCTTCCAGTACGCCACACCACACATTTAAACTCCAACGTCCTTGGTGCTGAACTTCACGCATCCAATGCGGATTTTCTGCAGACCAATAGTGTATATTGTGCAGATTGACTCTCCCATCACTATTAAAAGTGGCTTCATCGGTCCAAAGAATTTGAAATTAAAATTCTCTATTTTGGCATATCATACCTAACATCCAATGGCAATAGTCCAACCTGCGATCAAAATCTTCCTCATTCAAAGCCTGATGTAGAACTACATGATATGGATGTATTCTAGAAGTAGCTAAAAAAAAGTTTCAATAAATACCTATATTGTGATAACCATTAGAATTTACCTATGGTCCTTCAAGATATTTTGAACCTTGTTCGTGCTATGTTCAACTCAAGCGATAACGCTCTTGTGCTAACATGAGGATTTCCTTCAATATACCCCAGTACGTAGTTGATATTTTCTTGTGTTCTTCCAATTTTTTGCCGTTGAAACGCTGGCCGAAAACTACTTCCCTAATCAGGGAAAAACTCTCACATCGCAAGGACGTCGATTTGGATAACGGGCCGCGTAAACTCTTTTAGCTACTGCGGCATTTTGAAGACATTCAAAATAAACCGCAAGCATATCAACAGCTTCATCATTCGTGAAACGCATTTTGTAAACACAAAAATTGCTCAAAATAAAGCGAAACTATTGGCAACTATTGACAATTTGAGGAAGAATTATTTATATTTTCATTTGTTTTCTCTTCATGGCCTGCTTCTATTAATTGTCTACCCATGGGAGGCTTCAGCAATGCATAGAGCGTGATGGTCAGTATTTCGGGCCTATATTTTGGGTTAGGAACAAGATATCGAGATGCGGTTTTCGCGAGCATGTTTAGCCATTATTTAGCTACTTTTTCATGGGAATAAAATCATATCAATGCATTTAATTTTTGGAGAAAATTAACCATTTCTATCGGAATGTCGAAAATAGCCCTCTAGCGGCGATATGTGAAACTAACGAAACTTTAAATAATACAACATTTGTATCCCAAGAATAGCTCCTTTGAACTAACCCAAGTTTGTTAAAATCGGCTTAGCCGTTTCGCAGATACAGGGTGTTAATTAAAAAAAAAATTGAATCCCCCACCACTTTATTTTTAGAGATACAGCAAAAAGCATCAAACAAAAAAGTTTTACATTGTCCTCAACTTCAAATATGTGGAATTTTTTTATTAGGTTAATATAGCGGAATTCACAGAAACATCACTTTTTTAGATTCAAGATTGCAGTTACGCCCCTAGTGGTCATTTTAGAAACTATTTTCCAGGTTTTTCTCTTGACCGTTTTAGTAATTACATTTTTTGCCGCAAGTCTCTACGATGGATAGTTTCCTAGATACAGTACTTCGCATTCTTAGTTGGCCACCCTGTACTGCTGCTTTGGTGATTTTGGTGAAGTGATTACGCCAAGACATGTTGTTTTCTACGTTGATGCCCAGCAAGCTTATGGATGAGGTCAGAGTCAGTGTTTGTCCTGTCATTGATAAGTCAGGTCTTGTGGTGTTTGTTTTTTTTTTTTTTTGAAAAGACAGCTGCTCTAGTCTTTCCTGCGATAAACTGGACATTATTTTCCTCGCCCTATTCCACAATGGCGTTCATATCCTTATTTATGATAGCAATCCGATTTTCTCGCTCGTGTTGGGAACGAGTAGCGGTTTTTGGAGTCCGCAACATGAATGAGGAATAAGAGTGTTGTTGTCTGCAAAGCTGTAGCTAGAATTATTTGTCCTGTCTAAAAGATCGTTGATATAGAGCAGGAACAGTGTGGGAGGTAATAAACATCCTTGAGGAACTCCGGCGTTGATTTTAAATTCTTCCGAGAGGTGTCCATCACAACCAACTCGGATGCTTCGATCCCTGAAGAAATTGGAAAGCCATAGAAGCAGTGCTGGTGGTAATCCGTATGCTGTCAATTTGCTTAACAATCCATCATGCCTCACCCTATCAAATGCTTTGGATATGTCGAGAGGCACTGCACGAGATTCGCCGTAGCTCTCTATGGCTTTGGTCCACAGGTAGGTCACGTAAGTTATGATATCTCCCGTTGATCCGTGCTTGCGGAAGCCATACTGGCGATCGCTTATGATGCCTGCCAATTCGAGATATTTTAAGAGCTGTTCGTTGATCAGTTTCTTCATGACTTTGACATGATGGGAACTAAGGCAATTGGGTGGTACTTATTTGAAATCGTTTTTTACCTCTCTTCAGGATTGGTTGCACTTGAGCGCATTTCCAGCTAGAAGGAAAGCATGCAGTTCTTATGATAGGGAGAAAAGCCTGCATAGTGGAGCTATTAGTTCAGCAGCACATTTCATAAGCACTATTGCGGGAACGCCATCCGGTCCTGTGGCTTTGTTAGTGTCTAGGCCTTTGGGTATTCGTTTCACTTCGCGTTGGCGAAGGTTTCAGAAATATGTAGGAAAAATCATCTTCACAGCCCTCTTTTTAGGGGACTGTATTTCCCTTAGAAATAATTTTCCGGCTTATATTTACATGAACTTGAATCTTATTTAGTATCGATAATTACTCGACAAAATTTTGCACTTTAATTTCGAATCATCCTACATAAGGACAGCGTTTCAAAAATGTTATACAATAGCGTTTCAATTGCGACCACCCTTCGGGACTCATATATTGGTCGTTTATGAGGGGCGGTCCTTTAAAAGAGTCCACAGGAGAATTCAAGTTAATGGTATGTTCATATTTTACACTGTTTGTTTTTTAATCATTTTAATTATATAACAGTTGTGGCATGAACTTATCACAAAGAGAAATTAAAATTAAATTTAACAAAATACACATTATACATAATAATATATGTAAATATAAGTCACGATAGGCATGTAATATTCGACACCGAAATAATTGCAGGCTCTTCATCTTCAGTTTCAGAATCGGCAGTAGATGGACCTACTTGTCGTACCTCTTCATACCATCATACCCGCTTAAAACAAAGTACAAGGTTTATGTCCTTTTATACATTTTATACCCTGACCAAATTCTGAGTGTTAGGAAATTAATGTTCTTAATGAATATATTTTGAAAAATTTTAAAGCTGCGCTAAATAATGCTATGGTTGATGATTGATATTAAGTCAGTTATGTTATAGATAGTAACTAGAAGAAGTGAGGTATTTTAGAATAGGGGCTTCAAAAGAAATGAAAAAAATTTAAATGCTCATTATTTTGATTAAAATAAATGTTTTAAATTTAATGCCATACGAAAATTTCAAAGTATTTAAAATAATTTAAAGGGATTTTTTTCTCTGTCTACGTAACATGCAGTTAATATAGAATACCACAAATTTGGAATATTCGAAAATAGCAGCACATATTTTTTATTAAAAAGGTAAATGAAACATTGTTAAAAAAGTAATCAAATACTTTTTAAAAGAGAAAATTAGGTAGATTATTTACAGTAGTCGCGCACATATGTTCCGTGTCAAATCTGGCACAATCACAGTGCACCCATGATTCACATGCGAACCTATTGCTCTCCCCTTGCATCTTCGCTAAATTTTCTATTGAGAAAAAAACATACAGTCTCTTGATCTTCTGGTTCTCTATCTAATTCAAATTCCGGAGCGAGTTCTTCTGAGGAATTCTAAATATTTAAGCCTGCGTTAGACTCACTATCTGTTTCACTTTTTAATTTTTGCTTTCTTT
>JAEQML010072022.1:0-15772 GCA_016904865.1 Pissodes strobi
AATCGTATGGTTCCGAAATTCTCTCTTTGTCGGGTGCGGGGTCCTTTACTTATGAAAAGATTAGCTAAGAACGGCGATAAACAGTTGCCCATTGCCGTGCCTTCAAATTGTTGGTAATAGTTATTTATATATTGAAAATAATTTTTTAAAATGCAAAGTTTGGTTAAAGTTAAATATTTTTGTTTGATTTCGTTATCAAACTATTTATCTCAAGTAATTCACCAAGGTATTGTAAGCCCTGTGGGATTGGTACACTAGGGAACAATAAGCTAACATAAAACGAGGTTAAAATGTCACCTTCATTTAAGGTTCGTGCCTTAAATTTTGTTTATAAAATCTAAGAAATTTCTTCTCTTCTTCTTCACCCAGCTATCGTAGTCCACTGCTGGACATAAGCCTCCCCTTTACATTTCCATTGTTTACGATCTTGAGCCACACTCATCCACTGACTTTCGATTCTTTTTATGTCATCTCGCCATCTTGTGGGAGGTCTTCCTGCACTTCGTTTGTCGTTTCGCGGTCGCCACTCTAATAATCTCTTCGTCCACCTATCATCATTGCGTCTAGCTACATGTCCTGCATACTGCCACTTTAGTTTCGCAATTCTTGTTATTATGTCACTTTCGTTCCTTTGCGGATATCTACGTTCCTGATGCAATCTTATAGTTTAATTCCCAGCATAGAGCGTTCCATTTTACGTTGAGCTATTCTAAGTTTTTCTGCATTCGCTCTTGTTAGCGTGAGTGTCTCTGCTCCGTAGGTCATGACAGGGAGCACACACTGATTAAACACTTTACGCTTTAAACAGATCGGGATATCACTCTTGAATACTCCTTTCATTTTACCATAGGCTGCCCATCCAAGCCCCACTCGTCTTTGTAGCTTCTGCGTTTGGTTGTCTCTGTGTATTTTTATGTCATGGCCTAGATATCTATATTCTCTTACTTCGTCGAAGTTGTGACTTCCCAATGTGAGAGTTTCCCCGAG
This sequence comes from Pissodes strobi, assembly GCA_016904865.1. Taxonomy (NCBI): domain Eukaryota; kingdom Metazoa; phylum Arthropoda; class Insecta; order Coleoptera; family Curculionidae; genus Pissodes; species Pissodes strobi. The sequence continues at coordinate 988 of JAEQML010072022.1, forward strand.
AACTAGGTTGGTCATTATCTTTGTCTTTTGTGTGTTTATTTGTAGTCCTACTTTTGTGGCGGCATTCGCTAGCTCTGTCAGCATTTCTTGGGCTTCTTGTATATCGTCGGCGATTAGAACGATGTCGTCGGCAAGACGCAAGTTGTTTAATCTCTTACCGACGATGTTTATGCCTCTTTGTCCCCATTCCAGCTGTTTGAACGCGTATTCGAGGACGGTAATAAAAAGTTTGGGTGACATCGTGTCTCCTTGCCTAACTACGATTTCTCCACATATGGAACAAGTAATAAAAATTAAAATAAATATAGCACAAAGCCCGATCTTAACTTGAAATTATCGTTCCAAAAAGTAGTATAAGCCAATAACTTTAGACATTTTCGTTCCGTTCAATGTCAAATGGGTTTCACAGATATCAATAACGGCAACAATTATCTCACGAGCGGCGCTTCTTTCGAGGAGTGGAAATTTAATTGTGTTTTTGTGTAACCTCACGCATGCTGTTGTATTTTTATATATTTTGTGTATTATTCTAGTATATCTATAGTCAATGCGGCATTGACTAGGAGCTTTGAGAGTTGCGTCTGGTTCTACAGTATCAAATGCTTTCAGGAAGTCCACGAAGATCAGATCCAACGTTCTATTATACTCCACTGTTGTTTCAATAAGAGTTTTTAAGGCCAATAAATGATCTGTAGTTCCAAATCCTGCGCGAAATCCTGCCTGTTCCACTGATTGGTAAAAATCAAGCTTTTTTCTAATCTGTTGGTTATTATTCTTGTGAAAAGCTTGTATAAGTGAGAGAGTAAGCTGATGGGACAATAGTTGGTTATGTCTGTAGGTTCTCCTTTTTCATGAAGCATTATCAGCAATACGTTGTTCCAATCCCCTGGTACGGTGGTGTTTGTAAGTTAAAAAGTTCTTTGATTTTATTGATAAGAATGACACCTCCCATTTTAATTACTTCTATCGTTATAGAATCTGTTCCTGCTGACCTATTGTTCTTCATTTGTGTTAGTGCTTTTAGAATCTCCTCGCCATCAATTTCGGGAAATTCTTCGGAACCTTGGTTTTGGACCCCATATTTTTGGGTTGTTTCTTTAGGATCGGAATGAATGTCTGCCGTGCCCTTATACAGTTCTCTGTAAAATTCCTCTACTATTTGTAGTAACTCGGATCTGTTAGATGTTATGTTTCCTTCACTATTTTTCAGTTTTGTTATTTCGTTTTTACTAATAGCTAATTTTCTCTTAAGAACCTTCATGCTTTTATTTTCTTGTATGGTTTGCTGGATGTGTTGTGTATTGTAGAGTCTTATATCTTTCCTGATATTCCTTGAAATGTCTTTATTTATCTTTCTTAGTTCTGGTAAGCTCATATTGTCTTCCAGCATTTTTTTCCGTTGTTCGAGCAGTCCTTTAGTATGTGAGGTGATCTTGCTTTCGCTGGTTCGTTTTGGACAGTATTTGTCGATGGCTTGACGTAGTGTATCTGTTATTATTTTGTTTGTATCGTTTATGTCTGTTATGTTATCATTATCCTGCAATGCCTGGGTAATCATGTTTTTATATCTGTCTGGATCGTTTCATTTGTTTCCAGTTTTCTTCGTCATCAGTCTTTCTCTTTCCTTTTCTGTGTCTATTACCACTGATGCCCTGACCATACGATGGTCGCTTCCTATTGAAACTTGGTTCAACACTGTTACATCGTGGACTATCGATTTTTATCGGTTATGATGAAGTCTATCTCATTTCTTGTCTTGCCGTCGGGACTGGTCCATGTCCATTTTCTGCTAGGTTTCTTATAGAAAAAGCCATTCATCAAGTAGAGGTTGTTTTCTAGCAAGAAGTTGGCCAGCTTTTCGCCTCGGGAATTTCTAGTGCTGATGCCATACTTTCCTAGTACTATTTCTGTATCCTCTGATTTTACTCCCACTTTGGAATTGAAATCCCCGCAGATTGTGTTGGTGTGTGGGTGTGTGACTTAGTGCTGTCTTGCGTGCTGTTTTCGTAGAATGCTTCTACTTCTTGATCTTCATGGTCTATTGTTGGTGCATATGCTATAGTAACTTTCAGGTTATATCTAGGATTAAGTCTTAGTATCGCGTATCCTACTCTTTCTGACATGTAGTTGGTGGTGATAATGTTATCTTTGTGTCTCTTGTGTACTAGGAAACCTCTACCGCCTACCTTTTCGTCGTTGTCTCCGCGGTAACATAAATTATGGCCTGATTTCAAGGCTTTTAGACCCTCTCCCAGCTGTCTCACCTCGCATAAGCCTATTATTTTCCATTTTACATGTTTTATTACTTCTTCCAGTTCTGTGATTTTCTCTTCAGATGACAAGGTTCGGACGTTAAAAGTTGCTATTTTTAATTTGTGGATTTTTCGTTTTTTCGATTGTTTCTCGGTTTTCTTAATATCTGTGGAGGCTAAGTTCGTAATCCTTGTTCGTCGCCATGGTCATCTTTGCTGGTAGTTCGATTTCTGCCGATGATTCTTCGCACCCTCTGTCCGCAGACTTGCTTAGTTGCTACCTTCACCAAGGGTACACGGACTGCCGGGGACTGAGGGCCTGGTTTGTTTGGACTGATCCATAGGGGGTAAATGGCCATAACTCGCCACGCTGGCCTTGCGGGTTGGCCAGTGGATTAGGATATTGAAAAGTATAGGAATTGTTTTGGACACAAAGTGGAGGTGGGACAATGGTTTCCCCTGTATGGTCTTAGGAGATAAACCAAGGCTCGCGTATGGCAGGGTCGCTTCCCTGAAGTAGATCTGTCGCTTACTGGGATCATAAGTGAGTATCTACCCGCTACGAGAGAAAGAAATTTAGTACTCCCGGATTCTGTTGTTCTATAGGTAAATTTTCATACTGGTTTTCTAGCCACTTGGATATATTATAAGTTGGCGATCCTTTTGCCGAGACTATGGGGCGCATTGCCTGATGATGTTAATATGGTTAGCGAAACGCTCGTCCAGTGCAATAATTCTGGAAAAGGAAAAAGTACATATCAAGAGGGAGAAAGACATTTTCTGTCTAAAAGCTGACAAACGTAATAAGGTTGTTATATTATGGGCAACTGTTTATCGCCGTTCTTAACTAATATTTTCATGAATAAATTTGAAAATTAAATCAGTCAGGAGTTCGAATATTTTCCAAGGGTATGGTACAGGTATGGGGATGACATTTTCGCGGTTTTCGACACAAAAGCATTTAATATCGAAGATTTTGTAACCAACCTAAACAACCGTTTCCCCACCATTTCCATTTTTGGATACTTTAGTGATTAGGAAAGATAATAAGACACTAGAATTTGATATTTATAGAAAAAGTACTGCCACTAACCGATATGTTCCTAATAATTCCTTCCACTGTAACCTGACCAGCTTTCATTATTTAGTACACCGTATGGATAACTTTCCGCTCAGCAGAGTAAGATTTAATAATGAAAATGAGACAATTAAGAATATAGCGAAAGTTAATGGTTTCAATACTAAATTAATAAATAGACTAATTAATAGACATTTGTTTAGAAATACCATTCGTGATTCCACTTCTTTCGTCAATCAGGATGAAAATACAAAATATATCTCGATACCATATAATCCTCTGTATACTAGAAGACTCCAAAAAGTTTAGTAGGTTTAAAATTAGTATACCAAACTCAGCTTAACATTAAGAAATTATTAGGTGGTCCAAAGGGCAAAATTGAAATTGGATGAATGAATTGTAACCAAAAATATGGTGGGCAAACTAGAAGATCGATTCAAACCAGATTCAAGGAAAACATAGCTCATTTAAAGTATGGTAGAACAGAGAAATCAAGTGTTGCCGAGCATGCCTTTGCTAATAATCATAGAATAATAATTAAAAATTCAAAATTAATTCATAATATAACTGATACGAGATTATTAAATGCATATGAAAATATGGAAATTATTAAATGTAAGAATAGTTTAAATAGAGGTAGAGGCCCTATTCCGTATAGTCCGTTGTATTGGTTGATCGAGTGTGACTAGTCGGATTCCAGGATTGGTTCCTTTGGTTTCGCTTGTTTAAGCAACCATTTAGTTAAGAGAGTTTGGTAGATTTTAAGCTTAGTTTTAATCATCTCCTGATGATGCTAATATGGTTAGCGAAACGCGCGTCTAGTGCAATAATTCTATTTCGGTATTGTGGATAAAACTCCGTTTTAGCGCATTTTGCCGAAGGTGATTAACCCCAACATAATTATTATTTATATCTTTGGTTGCAAAGCCTAAACCAAAATTGTATATTTTTCTGAATTAACTCTCGGTTTTTTCTAGTATGAGGTGAAGATGGATAAATAAAATTAGAAGATTAAAGAGCATGGCAATTAATCAGTTAAATCTCGTCTATCATGAAAATTTTTAAATTAAAGCAGTTATGAAACCACTCCAATTCGTTAATTCTGAAGTTTTTCTGGTTTGTCTAGTACACTATCATTTAATGCTAAATAAGAATTGATTCTCCCATTCTTATTAACTTATTTAAGGTGTAACTATCATTATTAAAAGTTTTATCTTAACAGTTTTGGATTTAAAAAGATTCCAGTTCATTGAGCATCCTTGGTTTTCATTAGGTATTTTAATTTATCTACCTGCGTCCTGTTTTCACTTTTGAACTTCAATAATCCGTTAAATCTTTCTGCAAGTTGAATATTTTCCAAATCTTTTCTTTTCCTGCCAGTAGCTAAGTATTGGTGATTAGCTCCTTAAATGGACGATGTTGTCTTTGGACGTAGATTCTTCAAGGATTGTACTTGAGGACTGAAACCCAAGTAGGCAAACTGGTTTCACTGATTCGATAATTACCCGAAATATGCTACTGTATAATTGTACCAACTGCGCCACTTAAGTAATTGGTACGGCGAAGACGGGTTTTATAAACTATATTTACTACTGGCAAGTACAATGGTTTAGTAAAGAATGTTTATTAAACGAATACAATAGTAAAAAGGTAAACTAAAACCTGCTAATAAAATGTTACTAAAATCTTCGGGTTCTTTGTAATCTATTGCTGAGGTTGCGGTTTATTACGTATAGATTATTTCTTAACTTTTAGTCCTTGACTCACTCTAAATGTCCTACTCGGAGACTCGGGCTCAATGAGTTCTGCGGAATGGTCTGTTTTTTTTTGCAGCATCTAGTAATTAGTGTATTCTATCTACAATTATAGTAACTACTGTGTTCCACTGTGTTGCATTGTGGCATAAAATAGATTATAGTTCAACAAATTAATTTGTCGTAATTTGCATTTTCATAGTCATAATATTTCTAAAATTTGTCCTAGTGTGAGTCCTTTATGACGTTGAGAAATTAGATGAAAGAGATTCTAGATGAGTTTAGTGCTTACAAACCAATTTAATTAGCTGATAGTATTGATTGCCTACTTGTCACAAAGCCCTCTATTATTCTAGCATTCACATTTCCCAGGGTGGAGCTAAGCATTTAACCTCAGCTCCACACATATATCAAAGCAAGCAATAATTTTTCTTTGTTGCACATTAGAGTAGTAAGGGACATTCTACAGATGAAAAAAAGTGACACGGAACATAAAGAAAATGCACACAATATATTTCTAGATGAAATAATATTAGCAATAATAGTATAGTACACCGATATAATGTTTATAATTTTAAATTTTATAATTATTGAATGCACATTAACGTTGCAATCAAATACAGAATATACATTTTGTCAGTAGAGATATCAACATCATAGTAATACTTGACATGGTTATTTAAAATTAAAAGAAATGACGTATTACATATCTGAGGGTCAATTAATTTATTATATATCCTAGGCCTATTATGCACTACATCCTACATATTTATTATATCGAATATATTTTCGGTGCTTTGCATCTAACCTTATGAAAAAAATAATTAATTGTCTTTCTTACCTTAGTTAAATAATCTGAATTTTATCTTATTTATTACATTGCCTGACTTGTGAACTGTGTTTGTATAAAACATTATATGATTATTTTTCTTATTATGCATAGACTCCTTAGTTTAACAACGCATTTTCGGAAACTATGTATACAAGATATTTTTAAGATTTCACACCCGGTATGAACTCTCTTATCCTACAGGAAACAATGTTAAACAAAGGAAGCACTTATATGATAAATCAGCAGTTACATTAGTGTGAATCGATATTTGCGTAAAGTAGACACTGGTACTTTAGCATGATTTCATTTTAATATTTTGTGTAATATTACGGTAGAACTAAGCTTGTTTAGTATATAATCTCTAGCGCGCTGTATTTGTTGTGTGTTGTTTTGCAAATAGCGCACGAGGTTTTTCAACATGATTTTCAAACGGATTTCCTTGTATGGTGTAAGTACTTTCCTTGAGATTATAAATAATAAATCATAATATTTTTATCAAATGACTAAAATTTGCCCGATTGAGTACAAATAAAGTAATAATTCATGCATCGTTGTAGAAAAAAATATGATTTAGATAATATCTAGACAATACATGTTTGCCTAGATACTAAAAAGTTCGGTGGGCAGGTTGGTCCGACGCGCCAGTTTAAAACGGAAGAGTTAATTTTCTATCTGAAGCAGAGTGCCAAATAATATCGAGTAGATTCACTCAGCAAAAATCGTTTGATATTTTTGGATCAAACACAAAGGCCGCAGCATGGTAAAAAATCAGTTTTTACTCCACTTGCAGCAGCGAGCAGTCTGTGAGGGGAGATTCAAATTAGCAGATGCAAAATTATTTCCTCAGCTATTATTTGCTACATGATATTTCAAAGAGCGATTAAGGTAATTTTTAGTACGTGATTCAAATGAATAAAACTATGTAACAAAGTTATACAAACTAGTAACGTATACTAAATTCAAAAACATTATAAATAAAGGTAATACCAATTAAAATAATTTATTTGGCAGTTTGTAACTTGATTTATTTATTAAAAACATGTATAAAGCAAAAGGTTCAAAATATCTGACAAATATTGTAGGAATTTAAGTATAAAAAGGACATATTAAGCTAGTAAACTACATTTATAGCTTCTTAAAGGTCTTAACACTGCATTACTCGTGCTCTCACATTTTCTGCGAAATCATCAGTTTTCGGAGATGTCTTTGCGAGCGGAGCTGTCCTCCACTGTAGCTGACTTATTTGGCGTCTTCTTTAACATGGCCAACTAATCGGGTGCATTTCTCAAGTGATTGGCTGCATTTGTGAGAATTTCTCTCTCTCTCTCTGCTACGTCTGCCGTAGTACTTTTAACATGAAAATGTTTCTGTTTTCCTGTATGGGGCATCAAATTGTGAAAAAGTGCATGCTACATTTGTCACACATGATGTCATATGCGTGAGAGATCACGTTAGTTTGGGTTAGGGTTTATGCGGACGGAATATATTCAACTAACCCAAATTAACCGAATTTTGGCGACTAACCAAAATTATTCAAAAACATTAAAATTATTTGTAACCGTCACCGGTTTAAATTATTAAAATTAACTAACTGAAATTAACCGAAATTTGATTGAAAGACTAACCAAAAGTAACAAAAAGCACCAAAAATTGCTAAAACGTACCGGAACAGATTAAAAATATTAAAGTAAGTATAACCCAAATTAACTGAATATTAGCGACTAACCAAAAACATTAAATGGTTATAACGTATCCGAACCGGTTCAAACGATTAAAATAAATTAAAACTAACTGATCCTAACCGACAGTTTATTGAGTGACCAACCAAAACTAACTAAAAGTAAACAAAAGCACCAAAACGTGCTAAAATGTATTGGAATAGGTTACAAAAATTCAAGTAAGTTAAAACTAACCAAAATAAATATAACGTATTGGAACGCTATAATCAATTCTCCATAAACCGTCTCGTGACGTTCAGGAAAAATTTCCGTGTCGTGACGCGACCTTGAAAAATCACTCGCATGAAACCACAGAGGCATTAATTTGAACCGGCTTCGATACGGTATAATAAAATTTAATGCTTTTGATTAGTTTTGGTTAGCCGCGAAAATTCAGTTTATTTCGGTTAGTTTTAACCAACTTTAATTTGTGTAACCTATTCCGATACATTTTAGCACCGTTTTGGTGCTTTTGGTTACTTTTAGTTAGTCGCCAATGTTCGGCTCGTTTTGGTTAGTTTTAACTTACTTTAGTTTTTGTAACCTATTCTGATACGTGCTCTTGGTTACTTTTGATTAGTTTTGCCTGGTCATTCAATCAGCTTTCTGTTATTTTTAGTTGGTATTTATTTATTTTAGAATTTGAACCTATTCCAATACGTTACGAGTATAACTAATTTGAATGTGTTTGGTTAATTTTAGTTAATCGCCGAAATTCGGCTAATTTAAGCGAATTTCAACTTACTTTAATATTTTGAATCTGTTTTGATTTATGTTTTCGCCTTTTGGTGCCTTTGGTTAATTTTGGTTAGTTTTGTTTAATCGTTCAATCAACTTTCGCTTAATTTCAGTCAGTTTCAATTTATTTTAATTATTTGAATTGGTTCCGATACGTTATTACTTACCAATTTTACTGTTTTTGGTGAGTTTAGGTTAGTCGCCAAAATTCGGTTAATTTGGGTTAATTTTATCTTACTCCAATATTTTTAATCTATCACGATACGTTTTAGGCGGTTTCGATGCTTTTAGTTACTTTTGGTTAGCCATTCAATCAGCTTTCGGTTACTTTCAGTTAGCTTGAATTTATTTTATTCATTTGAACCGGTTCCAATACATTGTAACAAATTTAAATGTTTTTGGTAAAATTATGTCAGTCGCCAAAATTAGGTTAATTTGGGTTAGTTTCAACTTTAATATTTTTAATCTCTTCAGATAAGTTTAAGCTCTTAGTGCTTTTGGTTACTTTGGCTAGTTTTGATTAGTCGTGCAATCAACTCTCTGTTAATTACAGTTAGTTTCAGTCATTTGAACCGGTTCCGATACTTTATAACCCATTTTAATGTTTTTGGTTAGTCGCCAAAGTTCGGTTACTTTGGGTTAGTTTCAACTTACTTTCATATTTTTAATCTGTTCCCATAGGTTTTAGCTCTTTTTGGTGCTTTTAGTTACTTTTGGTTAGTTTTTCAATCAACTTTCGGTTAGTTTTTGTTAGTTCCAATTTATTTTAGTCATTTGAATCGGTTCCGATACGTTATAATCAAATTTAATGTTTTTGGTTTATTTTGGTTAGTCGTTAATATTCCGTTCGTTTTGGTTAGTTTTAACTTACTTTAATTTTTGTAACCTGTAGCGGTACGTTTTAGCCTGTTTTGGTTACTTTTGGCGAGTTTTGGTTAGTCATTCAATCAACTTTCGGTTAGTTTCAGTTAGTTTAAATTTATTTTAGTTAATTTAATCGACTCCGATACCTTATAATCAAATTTAAGTTTAAGTAAATAAACTAACACGATCTCTCACGCGTATGATGTCATGTGGCAAATGCACTTCTTCACGATTTGAGGCTCTATACTAGGATAATAGAAACATTTTCAATGTTAAAATATTAGAGTGGCTTTAAAAACACAAATGGTCATGTGAAAAATTTGCAATTATTAAAATTTAAACGGTTTTTTGCTCACACTAGTGGTGACGGGCATTTTATTTTTGTCGTACTTGTTTTCTTTTCTCACTATTGTCTTTATCCAAATTTAGGTAAATAACAGAATTTTAATAAAGCCATATTTGTTAAACCGATTATACATGTAATTGAAAAACTGCATGCATATCAAATATCTAATCAGAGAACTGTCTTTATAAATCTTACCTGATAGGGTCTTTGGGACATCTAGAAAATTAAATACTTCACCCAATTTTGTAATACAATTATCCGCACAACAATATCTCGTCATTGTAGCGATCTTAATAATTATTTATTTCAACACGACCCAACAGTACACAATATCAAGACGTTTGCACACTGACCGTAGATTCTCCTTCGTAGCGGAGTCATCGGTGGCCACGAACCAGATTGATCACGATTCGCTTCGAAGCTAAAAACTGTCGGCGAATTTGGAAATTTGTCTCGAGTGAACCTACCGTATATATTTATTTACACCGTGTCTGAAGTTCACACAGTTCTGCTTATGAAGCATAAGTATCTGCTTTTGGGACTTGGCGCTAATAATAGATAAGATCATTTTCAGGCCCATAGAAAAAATTTCGGGCTCGGGAGATCCCATTTTATGGATTCTTTTGAGAACGCACCATTTTATAAAAATTCCTAGAAAAATTCATCATTGTTATCAACAATATGTGTATAATACAGGGCCGGATGCACCCACTAGGCTAACTAGGCTATAGCCTAGGGGCGCCCAAGCAGTGGGGGCGCCGCGACGCCCGATACCCTAAAATATCCCAATGTCCAAATTTCTCCCCTTGTTAAGGTGATAATATTTTGATTTTACTATATAACTTTTGTTATGTCGATGGGGTAGGCAATTGATGCACAAAATATAGTAGAAATATTTGTCGCCGTGACGCTACGAGTTCCGAACGCCAAAACACTTTAGTGCTTCTAGTTTAAAAACAAAAATCCGTATATCCTTTCAAATCAATGAAATCACCGCAAAGGAAGCCGACAGTGACACTGAGAGCGGTCGCTGCACGTGTCCACTTTACTTTTATAAAAAAAAAATTATTTACCATCCACCAAACCCTCGCAAAAAGAGCTAAGCAGTCGGGACTTGAGGAATAATTTTACGCTGTTGTCAAATTTATACAGATAAAATATGTATATTTTTAAGTTTTATTAGATATAGTATGCAGTCATGAAAACGCTATCACAAGACAAGTGTTTTCTTATATCGTCGAAAAAATCTCCGAAGAAGCAACCGCCTAAAGAACACTAAATAGAGTGAAATGCTATATGAGAAGCATTTTAAGTCAACAAAAGGTAACAGACCTATCAATTTTAGTCATTGAATCGAAACTGGTGCAAACATTAGATTTTCGTCACGTAATTAATTACTTTGCTTCAATGAAAAGTCGAAAAATAAAGTAGTTAAACATTTTTTCAATAAATTTGTTTTAATTTTTATTAAGGGACGATTTTTATTATTAAAAGCACAGAAGAAAAAGCAATTTTTCTTTTGTGGTAAAAGTAAACTATCAAAAACATAAACATGAAGGGGGGCGCCCAGGATTGACTAGCGTTGGGCCTTTAATCCGGCCCTGGTATAATACTTTTTTATAAAAAAAAACAATGGTTAAGTATTAATTGTAGATATTTAATAAGTAAAAAGAAAAGCCCAATAATAAAGTTAAAAAAGATTCAAGATATCTTGTTAATATTTGAGCCATATATTTTTTTATAAAATCTAAAGTTTTCTATTTACCACAAATTGATAGAATTTTTATTTTAATATTAAAAGATCAATGTTTTTTCACTTTTTTACCATAAACTTTATCCACAACACAGTCCAATGTTCTTGTTCGGGCTCACTGTCTGTAACTAAACTAAGTATTGGCTGGAAAATTTAATGAATACAATAACTTAATTTCTATTCAATAAAAACACATCAACAATCAATAAAAAAATAACTGGAAAAGCGCCGCAGCGTCGCACCGATTGAACTTTGTCGAAGTGATATGTCGACAAACGCGAATTTTTTCATTCTCATGATATTTTTATTTGTATGATTAATTAGCAATCTAATATATCTTTAATAACCAAGTAGCCAGGGATCCGATAGGACCCGGGGATATTACCCCATCCGCATGGGCGCCGATAAAACAAATTTCAGGGGGGAGGGCCACAAAAATAACGTGTAGGTATGTAGTTTTTTTCTAAATTTTAAAGAATTTGAAATGCAGTTTTAGACTAAGCGTTATTTTAATATTCCTAGGGGGCAACTGCCCCCCTTGCCCCCCCCCTCCCCCTGCCGGCGACCATGCTTATCCCATCCACTCATCGGGCCCATTTATTTTTATCAAAAATAAATATTAAATAATGTTGTTCTCTTCAAACTCTGTCAGTATATTTTTTTCTGTAATGATAAAGCCAGATTTGTTTTTAAAGAGCATGGTAAAAGCCGGACATTTTTTAACTGATTTTTCAAAGATAGTACAAATTTCCGTATTAGATGCGTGACATCACAAAATTATTTAACACATTATATTAATGAGTTTTGGAGAGTTTACGAGTCAAGCGATACTTGAGACATTTAAGTAATTTATTTATTTTTTGATTTGCTGAATATAAATATATTTTAAAACTAGTTCGGTCCTTATACATTTTCTTTTCTCTAAAATATCGAACTCAGCCACTTTTTCACCTACACACCCTCAGTAAGCACGACATTAAGGAATTTAATTTTTAGATCGCCTAAATTATTTATTTTTTAATAATCTTTTGTCCTCAAAATTTAAACATAATCGCATCTTTAAAACTGAAAATTTCGGAGTGAATGCATGAATAACATTTGTTTAATGTTTGTTTCTTTTGCTTCAGGGAGAGATAGCTTCCGAAATTATGAAGATTCCTATGAAACTGTACCTTATAGTATTTGTATGCGCAACAGTTTTATTTGTGCAATACCACATTTATTCTCCTTATGTCACAAATGAATACTCCTATGAAAGAAGAACACCGGTAAGTAGTTACTTCTACGATGTAGAAAACTATTAGTTCTTGTAAATAAACTACTGAACGTAAATAGTGCATCAAAGAAACTGATTGATTGATGTTTAGTAATCGATATTTTAATTACGGCACAAGATATCAAGATGCTGATTCCGGTATTCCTGTTCTTGGTCCGCCGGGTATGTGCTACTACTTGCATGACTGCATATGCGAGTAGTAAACAATATATAAAAGGTGTGAAATGAAACCCTTGCATTTTTTTAAGTGTTTACCTCTGACAATATGCAAAATAAATTTTAATTTTTCTTTCTCTTCGCCAAAATGATAGTTGCTAAAACAGAGACAAATAATTTCTAGCCATTTTTAATTTGTTTTATTTATTTTCTAAGTAGAGAGTTTCTTGAAAATTTAGGCGTTTTAATATAACGTTCTATTTAAATGAGGTCTTAACGAGACACACATGGGTCACTTGATTTACGATCTCTGGTTATAATAGTGATAACAATAGCAACAGAAACCATAAATACAGCTAGCTAGCGATTACGAAATTCCAAATTTGCTTTGTCTCGATCATTTTCGTTCAATCCGCTATGGAATAACGCCAGTCCTAACATAATGACAGTAGATATACCAGTTTTGAGAACAATCTATCTTTATATCGAAATGATTTTAAAATTTTTATTCCAGCCATATTATTTGTCTATATACATGGTGTTTGTTTTTAACTCCAAAGTTATGGCGAGATAGTTTAGTCCTTGGAACCTTACAAATTTTTTTATTTTTTTTTCTCTTATTGCGGATATAGAGGCTGTGTCATGAAAACGGACTTAACATTTTATTTCTTCCCCTACATATTTAGATACTTCTCATATGTTTTATTCAAAATCTAAAAGCAGCAACTTTTAAGTGGCAACTTATAAGGGGTGTGACTAAAATACTAACCAGAAATGTTTATACGCTATGTCTTAAACATCTGTTCATAGTTTTTTAATTTGTGTGGGCGAATTTACAACCTCAGGAATATATATCATTGGAGATATACAAGCTGTGTCCTGAAAACATATCTAAAAATATTATTATCTAGATCTTGCTACTCGCTTCTACGTTCTATCTAAAATGTAAATACCATAGAAAAATAAACATTATTATTGCTTGAAAACAACACATGTAAAGAAGATATAGCATGCACCTAAGGGAAAAAAGATTTCAGCTAATATTCAGTTATTCTTCCTGAGTTCATATAAAGTGTGTGAGCAAACCTTCAAGTCTAAGACGCTATAATCGTATAAAAAATTGAGGAAAATTGACCGAAATCATTATCTATAAATAGTTTGCTATATCTTAACGAAAATTTCTAAATTTTGTGCCAGATCGGTTACCCGCGTGATATGACGAACATGGTTTATACTCTGCGGCCAAATTATTATGGTTGTTTTAAATATGACATTCTGGATAGCAAAAAAAAGGGATTTTAAATCGTACATTTCATTATTATTGTACAGAATATCTCATAAAATGAATTTCTATCTTACTAGTTTTTTGATACGATGTCCTCGAACCAGAAGAAACAGACTTTACCGCTGATGTCCAGACAAGCAATGTCGCTGATAAACAGAAGAAACAAAATAGGGCCTAGTACTAAACCCTGGGGTACTCCACAATCTATTGGCTTGCAAGAAGACATCGACGTATCAACCCTCACAATCTGACTTATGTTGTTAAGATACGACTTAAACCAATTGAAACGCACTCCTCTGAATCCGCAGTACTGCAATTTGTTAATTAAGATATGATTTACACAATCGAAAGATTTAGAGAAATCACAGTAAATTGTTGCTGTAGAGTGTTGGTTGTTCAGGTTGGAGTATACGTAATTAAAGAGGGAAGACATAGTGCATTTGTTACTTAAAAATCCAAATTGATGGGTAGTATCAGGGTATTTTATATTTAGAGAGAAAAGATAACCAATCTTTCAATGATTTCTGATAATGTGAGAAGTAGTGCAATTGGGTGATAGTTCGAAGCTTGGTCTTTATCTCCTCCTTTATGCAAAGGAATTATTATTGCCGGCTTAAGGCAGGTTGGAAAAACCCCATTTTGGAATGACTTGTTAATTAAAGTAGTAGGATAGTTTAATGTGCATTCCGGCAGGTTCGAGAACATTTTCAGAGTCTTAGATGAGGATTTGTTT
>JAEQML010072023.1:0-15771 GCA_016904865.1 Pissodes strobi
TTAATAAAATAATTTTTATTTTGAAAACGGTGTATCAGAAGGAAAAAGTCCAAGAAACCCTTTTTCAGTAAAATTAATATGGCTTTAAGGAAGCCATATTATTTTTTGTAAAAACCAGTGGCGCACAGTTTTTTTCGCTAAACATAGAGACTTGCCGGCACGAACGCCACTGATGTAAGTGCTTTAGAGAACAATTTTGTACATGTAAATGTGACCTGTAATGATACATTTGCATGCACCAAAAGTCATATCAATATCTCCAGGGGTTTTCGATAAATGTAAAATAAACTATTAAAGATGGAAAAATTTAAACACCCCGTATCATGGAAACGGAGCATTTCCGGACCCATGTTTATATGAACTTTTTTTCATATTTTTAGATGTAGAATCTATCCCTAAAAATTTTTCACAACATTCTGTAATACCCTGTATATAGAGGCGGAGAAATAGGCAGTATATGCAGGAAAACAAAACTATTGTGATACTATAATGATTACCTATGTTAAAGATAGAGAAACTATATAAGCAACACTAGACTTATGAGGTACATGGACCTAAGTAGAAGTGATGAATATCATATATCATAGTGAGAATACATTTATTTGTATGGTATTTAGTTTTTTTATCAGACAACCCAAGTAACGTGTCTTGCAAACATATTATTATTTTATTTTTAAAGTTGAGTGGAATTTGAAAAACATCATTATCAGGCTTTGATTCTTTTTTCAATTTAAATAAAAATATCATGCATTTAAAAAAGAGGATCAAGAGAGAGAGGTTCGGCGAGCAAAGTCATAGGCGGTAAAAGCTTCTACCATCCTTTTAAATTATTTTAAATCTGTTTTAAATCCGGAAAACGCTATGCAGTGTTTATATAACGGTTGTCAATTTAGAACCTTTCAATAGAAAAATCTTGGAAAATATGTACAAAAGTTGCAAAATCGTACTTTGGGCTAAGTATAATATAAATAGAAGTCATATTATGGCCAAAGAATGAGTCACCCGCTAAAAGCCCCAGAGCCCGCCTTATAATTTTAAAAAGCATGACTCCAATAATTGTTTTACCTCAAATTAAAAACTAAATTTAAATTGATCGATTCGTTTCATTAATTTTTTTTTCAAATGTTTGATAACAAGATTTGATTTTCAGCGGCTGCCTTTAAAGTACTCTCATTTGGACTTTGTCATTCGGGCTAAGTCCAAATGAGAATACTTTAAGGGTAGCCGCTGAAAATACATTTAGAACTTAAAATTTTATTTAGAAAGAGTATTAAGGTCTGAGCTAGACTCAACATTGTCTTTATAGATCACTGATTACGAAATAAATTAAGAGTCAAAGTGTTCATATAAAATTATGCATTTTTGTTCGTACTTGCATAATTTGAATACAAATTGGTCCATTATACTTATTTGCTAATGCAATGTTAAGGTCCCAAAACCAAAGATGTATCGCACTTATTCGAAAAATTCATATTAGTGACATTTTCCATAAGAACTCATGTGTTAGAGAGAGACAGAAAATATATTTTTGGTAAGATCTTACCAGGAAATCATTAAAATGGTTTTTTCGAAAAAGGGCGATACGATGAGAATGAGAAATTTATTATTTGTTCCAAATCTAATCCCACACAACTAGTTTTACTTGGGGTATATTGGGTAAATTGCTAAAAATATAGCCTTGTTTGAGGGTTGACACTTTAATAATAATTATATTATTTATTAATCACTTCTTATGTTGTTTTCCAGCTTTCTTTATGCAAGGCTTAAATGTGTAAAAAAAAGTTTTGGTTTTTAATCCTTTTAAAAATTTATTTTCTGTCTCTCTCTAACACATGAGTTTTTATGGAAAATGTCACTAATATGAATTTTTCGAATAAGTGCGTTACATCATTGGTCTTGGGACCTTAGAAGCTTTTAATATCCGTAATAAAAAATCCAGGGCCGTATTTAAAAAAACAAATTTGATGATGGCAGCTCAAAGACGAAACGTCAGCTTGAAAATCTGATAACACCATCATGAAGAACAGAAAAAGTAGCAATGAAAATGTGAAATGTATTTTGTTATATCTATTCAAATAGAGTCATAAAAAAATAAAAATTAAATCGCGAATATTCGGTTTTTTCCAAAAATCTTCGGAAGTATTCGGAATTTTTAAACTCGTAGGGTGGCATTTTGATCAACATCAAACTGCGCAACTTTGCCTCCAGTTAACCGACCTCGTATCTCTTCTAGTTTCCGAGATACCAGTGATGAGGCTCGAATTTGGGACACCCTGTACAGTGTGTGAAATTTAATTGTGACCATTGTCGATTTGTGTTGTTCGTTTGTCTCCATGTCCTTTTCCACTGACAAGTAACACTGATGATGGCTCAGGTCGAAAGCGCTCTGTTACGCTATTGATAGAAGTCCTTTTTGATAAAATTGTTGCATGATATACAAAGATTGTTTCATTACTATATTTCATACATGCACACAGCTTTTACTCTTCATTTACTTTCTAGATATGGTAATGAGCCACCTTTGTTCTTTTTGAAAAAATTGGGTAAAGTCCTAATTAGGATTTTGTAAACTTTAAATGAACCATTAAAACAAATGAAAAGTAAAACTCGATCGAAACTATTGTTCCCTGGACACTTGATCCAAAATTAAAACTCATTCATGGCACTCTAGATTGAAAATTAGAAATTGAAAAATTTAGGATGATAAATGTCAAAAAGTGACAAATGGAGTGTAATTGTACTCACATTGTGATTTTCTATTGAAATAAGTAAAAATATTCCGGGTGTTCCATTTAATATAAGGGTCACTTCCGGTCAAACCCGAAGTGAGAGAAAACAATTGAATACGTCAAAAATACATATTTACATACTATACCTACACACCAAATTTCACTTATGTATCTCTAAAAACAAAAAAGTTATAGGGATGAGCCACTTTTGAGAAACACACGGTATATTGCTGAATTTATTCGTGTCAGGTTTTTAATAATAATTTATACATTTTTCTTTTTATTTATGTGGCACATTTCACGACACAGCAGCTCTTATAATTATTTTCGTATTCCAATATTCTTACATTGGCAAAATCAAACTGATGTACCGTTTTTAAATGGTTAATTTGGCAGTCACTTTTATGCTGGGTTATTCTTTGTTTTAACCATTGTGTTGCCTGGCCGAACATCCCTGACACACAAACATGACATTTCCTATATTACGTTATTGTTATAAAGAATAAATTAAAATTACTCAAGTTATATATTTTTATGTCCGGAAAATCTCTAAAGATCGAGAAACTATCGAGTGCGCCAAACTATTCTCAAATGGGAGCTTTTTGTATTTAATTTGTTGATTTGATTCCTCCGTAGAGCCATTATAAAAGTTGGAAATATTAATTTAAAAAAAAATGTTCAGGGTAACCATTATGTAAAAGAGCTTTTTCAGATTAGTCTGTGATAGACTTTCATGGCAAATATGGGCAACTCTGTTTTTCATCGCAATTATCGTATTGTACTTTTGATCTGTAGGATGGTTAGAGCAAAAATTCAATATGTTTTTGTTGTCTTTTGTTCTTATGAGTTTGGTATCTAAAACAGCACACTACAGTTACTTTCAAGTTTAATTGTAAATTTTAGATTTTCATTAATGAATTGCATTTACATCTTCATTATATTATCAATATATTAAATTTATAAATGAAAGGAAACTCAAACGATAACATTGAAATTACTTTATCGAGGAGGTGATCTAGGATTAGAGTGGCCAAATTGGGACTTATAGGGGAACCTCTTTGAGTTCCAAATATTTGACGGATTTTTTTTTTCATTAAAGCCGCAATAGGTATTATTAAAGAAAAAGTTGATTATCTTTTAAAAAAAATGTTTTTGATAAAGAAGTATGCGGCTCAATTCGACCCCATTTTAACTCTACAATCTCTGAAACTAAGTTAAGTGGTACATTCGCAAACAAGGAAACAACATCCACTAAAATTAAAACTATTTATTTGACAATATAAATTTCTCTAATGCATTTACAAATGAAAAAGTGTCCTTAATGTTGTAATCTGTGTTATTTCCCAAAGCTGATTTTAAAATATTCGCCAAGAACTTTGAAATATTTTATGTGGTAGAACTCACTGAGCAAATAATTGGACGCAGGGGACTCCTGGTTTATGTATTTTTAGTAGACAATACAGTTTTGGAAAGGTAGAATTAGGTGTTTTGAGTCATTCGTTTATTTCATTTTTTGTGTTTAAACTTTTTATCAACGTATTATAAGTCGGTTGTATATTTGTGTCGGGTCCTGTTGTATTTCTTCATACGTAGATGCATCCCTCAACAAAGCTTCAGTTTTGTTGATGAAATCAGCTCTATCCATTGCCACTGTACATCCACCCTTATCTGCTTGCATAATGTAAATATCCGGATGTTCTTTCAAGAAGGTTTTTGTTTTTTTAAAAGTTAAATTCAAAATCGATGGCTTATTGTTTTTAGATTTGCCAAGAAAATTGGTAACCACATTAGTTGTTCTGGCTCTTAATATGTCTCTACAATCAACAGTTTCATGAATTATATTTTTATCGTCTGCCAGAAAACGATCCAATTTTAGCTCATCTCCCTGACATGGGATACCAAATTTTGGACCAAGAGACACATATTGGATTATGTGACTTGGAATGTCAGTATTTGAAATATTCTCGAAAAATTTTTTGTTAACAAAAAATAGTAGGTACATTATTGGCTGACACATTCTGAGATAACCTTCTGTATTTTTCAACATTATTTTGGCGTGTTTTTTTGAAGAGAAAGTTGTATGGCTACAATTACAAAGCAGAATATTACACTTCTAGAAATTATAGTTACATAACTAGGTTTTTAATTAAATTACAGTTGCATCATTATGATACTTACGTGCAAAGTGAGTTTACAATGGAAGGGCTCGGTGCAATAACCGTCCACGTGCACATTTCTTAGTTTTGAGAAAAACTTGTCATTCACTCATAGTTAAAGTACGGTGAAATTTGTTATTTTGTAGGTGTACTATGGACAAAAACTCATCTTTTCCAGCAATATATGTATAAATATTTATTTTGGTTGTTTTTAAATTTGAAATTGAATCTTGCACGTAGACGGTTATTGTCACCAAAATGGGAGGAATTCTTATAAAAAAGGGACGAAATGCTAATTATTTTACAAAAAAAATCTTTATTTGGTATAATAGAACTAATTAATAAACAAAGTGCATACTGTCACTGTAGTAACGCAAATAAATAATGTAAATAATTATAAAAGGTATATATTTGGTGCAATAAACGATCACGTCGTTTTAAATGGAGTTTCATAGACAATACGTGTACGGTTCTTGCACCAAACGAGGCGGAAGCATTTTTCAAGGCAATAAAAGCCATAGTCTCAATTATGACAAAGTTGGTCTTTCACCGGTTTTTGCACCAAACCCTTATGGTTCCATTACTTAGTAACATGAAAAACAGTGCGTGTACACCGGATTATAGTATAATTTCTTACATTTTTAAGTTTAAATTATAACGATAAGCAGTTAATATGCTTTAACATAGCTGCGATTTTTCAACTAGGAGAGGGATACGAACAAAGGAACATTCATGGTTTTTGATGTGTAAACATCTTACGCGGCGGTATGAGGGTAATCTCAGCAAATGGGATGGAAATGCGCATTGTATTATATACAATTTTGGCATTTAAAATCGTTTTAAACGGATTTTAGAAGATAAAAAAGCATATTTTAAATTAAACGAACCGTCAAAAGTATTATTTTTTAATTATTATTTCCGCAGTGTACTTGGATGCATAGCTCAGCTTATTTTTAATGGACGGGTGAATTTAAAATGAATTTTCGCTTCAAAATCCACGACAAATTCGTCCGAAGCCACGGCTACCGGCCTAAAAAAGGCCGAATTTTGGGATTTTTATACAATTTTGCCATTTAAAATCGCTTTTACACGGATTTTAGACGATAAAAAATAATATTATTATTTAAAATTAAATGAACTGTCAAAAGTATTATTCAGATGCCGAGACGTTTAAAACAATATTGTCATAGCCCTCTTCTAAAATTTTAAAAAGTTGGTTATTGACTTTCCCAAATCAAAGGATGTCGGCCCACGATTACTAGGTAAATAAGCTGTGTCCATATGCTGATGTTATTCCTGGTGGCATTAGATTTTCGTGTCGAATTTGTGCATTGAATTAATCCACTCTGAAGCTGCCAATAAGTATTATTAAAGAATCCTAATATTATAAATGCGAATGTGTTTGTTTTTATTCTATGAACAAGGTAAAATGTATGGGTAGCGGTCATAGCACGTTGAAAATACCACTTCTCGTCCGCTCACTGAAGTTAAGCAACGTCGGGCGTGGATGGGTGACCGTTTGAGAACACAACGTGCTGTTGTCATTTTGTACAACCTCGAGTACTAGCGGACATTTTTTTAAAATCTAAAGGTATTTGCCTCCTTATGACAAGCGCCATCTATTCCTATGGCGGTAGATTTGAATCCCACTGCTTGCAGGTAGATGTTGTACCCATGTTTCTTATATAATACCTTTTATTATTTTATTATTTATTAATCAATCTAATGCAGAGAAAGGTGATATTTAAGGTGTGTCCGCGTTGTTTGCTGGATGCTTACATGAAAGAAACCTTATTTGAAACATTTGGGTCACTGTTCTCAGCACTTTGAATTTTGTTTACATATGTTAGTATGTAGGAGTAAATTACACTGATATTATCAACGTCTTTTCTTTTATTAATGCTGTTGTTATCTAAGTGGATTTCCACCATTTCTAAGAATTGTCTTTTCGGTGAGTTACTCTCAGTGCTAATTACTTCTACATTTGCGTAATCTATGTCATGATTAGTCTCAATTACATGTTCTGACAGAGCACTCGATTTTTATGTAATCTGCAGTCACTTTTATGCCTAGTAATTCTATCTTTTAATACAGTAGATGTTTGTCCTACACCACTTTAAAAAATACGAAAGGTCATTGAACGAATTAACTCTAAAATTAAAGGCAATTCTACCCAATGAAGTATTAAAACAATTTTTTCAATATTGTAATCTACTAAAATGCATAAGCTACTAAACAAATATCACCCTGTCGCAAGTTTGAACTTGAACTTGGAGATTGTTATATAAACATTAAAGGCAAACTATAAACAATGCGAGCAATCAACGGGAGCGACTATGAACCGTATGCATGCAATGATCATCACTTTGTTTTATATAAATACGCTACCGAACCCTCAGTTCGGCAGACTTAGTCTCACCTCCAGCTCTCAAGGTTAGTCACTTGACGTCTGCCTCCTGGGTTTTATCCGCTCCTAAAGTTAGTTTCCATTCCTTTCCTACCAAACCTGGTACCGGTTAGCCACTTGACGACTGCTAGGACCAGGGGTTGCATAACCTCCATAGTAAAGTCTTGACAAGAAGTTTGTCAGAGTGTTGAGAAAGACAAGTGTCTAAATAGTCAGTTAAAAAGTTTAGTGAAATCTCTTAGTGCTCTTAAATAAAACCCAACCCTTAAGGAAAACTATAAATTATAAGACAGTAAACAAAGACCTACAAACAGTACCTCAAATCGAGAAAACATGCGCACCGTCGCAATCGGGTATAATAGAATCTCATTTTTTCTGACCAATAATTGTTGTTAAAGTTTTATCGTTAATACATTGTTATTGTTATAAACTAAACGTGCTTACTTTATCATCTCTTCTTACCCCACGTAACGCGATCCCGGTCTACCTCAGTTACCCCCTGGCACGCTAAACAAGGCGTGTCCTCACGGGTAGAACATCCAGTGGTAGATTAAAGGAAGCATTGAGACCCCATCATTGTACTAATCGCGACGCGGCTCTTCTCTGAGAAGCTATTCTTTAAATAAACGCGCTACCCCCTAAGATGCTCGTGACACGTGGTGGAGGCGTTGTTAGAGAGAAAAGAATAATTAAATTATAATTAAAAAATTCAAAACACGCGCCAGTATTATTTCGCGCGGTTAAATCTTATTATTGGTCAATAAAACTAACATAATTCAAAAAATTTTATTTACAATATAAGGCAATTTTAAACTACGCGCGTTCAAGCTACGTCCATTGCTGCATATATGTCGCCATCTTGCGGCGGACGCTAAAAGCTGCAAGGTCATTGAATCCATGCGCCACCGCTAGTTGGGAAAGGCCAGAACCGCATGGTGTGACCAAGTATCTGCAAGGAAAAAGATAATAAATTAAATACAACTGATTGTTAAATTAAAATGGAGCAATACAACAGATTTGTATAGGAGAAAGTAAAGGAAAGCATGGAACAAGCAGGAGAAACTAGTGAAGACGACAAAGATAAAATTATATATGGAACAAGTATGCAAGTAAAATATGAAACTAAAGAAGAAACAAGCAAAAACAAAAAAGGAAGGTGTGTAAATAAAAGTTGTACATAGTGAAACATAAATAAGCATAATATTTACCCAAGTGGTATTAAGACAAATATATAGATAAAAACACTTAGGAGGTTAAGGAAATATATATAAATAGACAATACACATATCATAGTACATAGAAGGAGTTATGAAGAAAAAAGAAGCTAGAATAAGTCGTGTTAAGTGAATATTAATGAGAAGATTAGTAAACTATGTATGCAAAATAAATAGGTGAAAATAAAGTGAAGATATTCATAATAAAGCACAAGTAAATGGCCCAGTTGCAGGATTATCATATTCGAGAAAAGCAGGAAAACTGAGTTCCCATTAAAATTGTGTATTGAGAGTATATACAGGAGGAATATATATACGACAAAGTATTATAAAGTAAAGTGTTCTCCGACCTAAATAAGACTGCAGCGAAAGATTATCTTAATGAAAAGCAAATAATTTAGGCATCGGAAAGTTGAGCATATACGGACTGAAGTATAGCTGGCTGAGGTAAGGAGGTTAAGCAAAAAATTTTGGTACCGCAGAAGCTCAGATAAAATGCTTACATAAGCAGGAAATGTTTACGTAAAGCATGAAGAATATAGAAGAGGCGTACACAAGTTGAAAAGTTGTTTATGTAAAGTGAGAAGAAATATAGAAGAAGTTTATGAGATAAGAAGAAGTATACCTACATAGTGAGGAAATATATAAGCAAAAGTTGTGTATGTAAAGCATACATAAGGTGAAATAATGGAGAAATGTTTAAGCAAAACATGTTTATACAATGTGTTTAAAAAAGAGCATACATGGTTATATAAATAAAAATATAATGTCCTATATTTTGTACATAAAGCTAGTCACATATGAAGCATAGATAGATAAGCCTAGATAGATTAACTTATCACTGCCTCGTGATAGATAAGGAAAAATGTAATAACTAGTCCCGTAATCATAAGCATGGATATGCAGAGAATAAAGTGTTCACATAAAGTATGGAAAAAGAGTTGCATACATAAGGTGAAAACATTAGATAAATAAAAAGGGAAAGTTGTTGAGAAGCATACAGAAGTTGAAACAATTGAGGAAATATATAAAAATATGTATATAAAACGAGTTTAAAAATAAAGCATACATATATAAGAAAGTAGTAAATACGGAAGAGATAGAATAAAGTACAGATTAAGTAAAGAATAAGGAAACATAAGATATTGGAATGTAATATAAAGAAATTTGAATAGATATAGGCGTATAGAGAAACAATGTATATATATCAGAAAGAAGAATAAAATATCAATTTACCAATTTACCAGATCCTTGTGAGTTTGGTTCAAGCATCTCAGAAGGTACAGATGTGCACAGACGCCAGCAGTCCCTCGAGTATTCAGAAACCAGTGCAAATAACTATCCAGTAATGGGTTACGACAGAAGTATCCAAGGTCTACAAGAATCCAGACCTAAAAAGCGAAGAAATGCTTAAGAAAAATATAACAAAAAAAAAGCTGAGAAAAGAGCATTACAAACTCAAAAGATATCTAAATATTGTGAGATATTTGGAGTAAGATATAAATTATAACACAACAATGAAAACAGCAGCAGCAGGACATACAATATCTGGCAGAAACTGAAAATAATTATCAAAAGACGAGACAACAAACATGAATAAAACTAAAGCTAGGCAATAAAATCTAGCGACTTACCTACAGTTCTAGAAAGAAGACGTGAGGATCCAGTAGTTATGTCGAAAACCATTCCATGGACAGACTGGGGAAAACTGGAACATGTGGTGCCACAGCAGCCAGCAATGACAGTTCGGCCAGACCATAAGCCATTAAGTTCCAGGGACTCTTATTATTCCTATTCCTTGCTTCCGTAACCGAAAAAAGCTATAATTAATCTTCAAATAACCACTTCCATGTTAAACTAGCAATAATACACGTCATCTACAGCTTGGAATGGAATAAATAATCATTGATAAAATTTTTCTTGTCAATATACAAGCCCCACATGGAGTACATGGCGAAAAAGGTCATTTACCCTTACCACGCCTTTTCTAATCTCAAACTCAGTCATGCGAAATGTTTCCAAGAAATTCAAACTCATACTCATGCATCAAACACTCTTGGATTAGAGTTTTTATATGCTCTAGCATTTATTCTTATTTTCAAAGAGGCCAAAGATAATGGTTATAGGAAATACAACACTTACCTTTTCGCTTCAAAGCACCTGCCAAGATTCAAACTTCATAGGCAAATCCCTGGTCACATTGAAAAAACAGCATTTGGCAGGAACATAAAACCGACCAAAAGGTGCAAAATCAAACACAAATCTTCGTCATTATATCAATGTAACACATTTTAATTTATTTAATCTACGCGATACACAATGCAAAAAACGCCACCGTCACCATTCACCGTAAAAAGAAATGACAATCACAGCATTTTTCCGGAGGTCAAAAAGTTCGACGCCTTGACACTTGACAGGGGACAGGATGACAGGAACGAAAACGAAGCACTATGACCTGGTCCGAAGCAGAACTTCTGGGCGAATACTCGTTCAAATAGAGATGGGGCAGACATATCGATACTCAACAAGGGACATGAAGCAAAGATGGATACTTTCTCAGCAGTTTTCAAAGGGCGCCATCTAGCCACCAAGAAGTGAGGGACAAGCCAGAAGAAAGAAAATATTGTAGCGTAAAGTATAAGATACCTTTTATTTATTAATGTTATAATGTTACATATTAGAATAATTGACTGTACGATATTTTATGGAACTAAAATCGGGCAGCGAGCTTAAATAAGTCGATTAAGAGACTATAAAAAGTCAGCAGATTTCTACATAAGTCAACAAGTATAACTGTGTCAAATAAACGGCTATAATTTTATAATAAGAGACATAAAATACAGCTATAAATATTAGTCTCATAAACAGGGCCGTAATATAATATTAGATGTACAAAATAATTTAACATAATTAATATATTTTTTTATAATTACCTGCAATAGTGGTACTCTAGTTAAATAATAGAGAACAGGACCGTATTTATGCAAGTTAATAAAAGTCTATATTTAATAGGAGACTATAACTAAATAATATAAAGACAGCTAGTATGATTCTAGAAAGAAATAAGTTATGTAAATTATTTTGTAGAATTGTAAATATTACTGAGACAATTTATAAAATGGTGATATTATGGTTATGATAAATGTGGTAATCCAAAGATCAACTATCATGGGGTGGAGGCATCCCATGCAGGCTGAATTAGTCAATACAAGCAAGATATTACAATACATGTATCAGTATTTTATAAAGAGTTGATATTGTGTCTAAACATGGATTGACCAATAGGCGTCTATTGGCCAGTCAATGGTAAAGTATAGATATTTCAAATATGCAAAATACTTAGTGGGGAATTCTACATTGTATATGTTCTCTGTTAATCTAGAATTAGAGTTAAGTATAAAATTTCAAAGACAGTTTATAAAAATATGTTTCTTTTTTATTTTATGTACCAAGCACCAGTGGATGTCCATACTAGTCTCTCCAGCAGGCTCTTACTTATGATACCCTCAAAACAGTTTAATGGTATGTCAATGCTAAGACATATAGACTGCAGTGGAGGCTAGAGGGAGTTACTAAGGATCAGCCTGGATCCAGAAAGTAACAAGACCACTGATGGATATTTTTTATGTTCTATAGATTGTAATATCACATAGTATTATGCGGCAAGTTTTTCGAATTGAGGTCTTTCTTTTTTGAACTATAGCGGTCGCATTAATGTTGGGGACCAACATTTTAGAGGGCGGGGGAACGTGTAATCTACTAAAATGCATAAGCTACTAAACAAATATCACCCTGTCGCAAGTTTGAACTTGAACTTGGAGATTGTTATATAAACATTAAAGGCAAACTATAAACAACGCGAGCAATCAACGGGAGCGACTTTGAACCGTATGCATGCAATGATCATCACTTTGTTTTATATAAATACGCTACCGAACCTTCAGCTCGGCAGACTAAGTCTCAGCTCCAGCTCCCAAGGTTAGTCACTTGACGACTGCCTCCTGGGTTCTATCCGCTCCTAAAGTTAGTCATATGACTGCTTTAGATTCCATTCCTTTCCTACCAAACCTGGTACCGGTTAGTCACTTGATGACTGCTAGGACCAGGGGTTGCACAACCTCCATAGTAAAGTCTTGACAAGAAGTTTGTCAGAGTGTTGAGGAAGACAAGTGTCTAAATAGTCAATTAAAAAGTTTAGTGAAATCTCTTAGTGCTCTTAAATAAAACCCAACCCTTAAGAAAAACTATAAATTATAAGACAGTAAACAAAGACCTACAAACAGTACCTCAAATCGAGAAAACATGCGCACCGTGGCAATCGGGTATAATAGAATCTCATTTTTTCTGACCAATAATTGTTGTTAAAGTTTTATCGTTAATACATTGTTATTGTTATAAACTAAACGTGCTTACTTTATCATCTCGTCTTACCCCACGTAACGCGATCCAGGTCTACCTCAGTTACCCTCCGGCACGCTAAACAAGGCGTGTCCTCACGACTAGAACATCCAGTGGTAGATTAAAGGAAGCATTGAGACCCCGTCATTGTACTAATCGCGACGAGGCTCTTCTCTGAGAAGCTATTCTTTAAATAAACGCGCTCCCCCCTAAGATGCTCGTGACAATATCCAAACATCTCTTATGAAAAAGAATTTAAGAATATTAAGAATAGTAACATGAAAAATTAGCTAATTTAAAAAATTTAGAACACAACAAACTCTTAAACATGAACGATAATTGAACCAAGGACCTTTCTGATTGTGATATTCCTACTGACATTAAGCAATTCTTAGCACTAGGTAGGAAATTCAGTATACAACCCAATTGAACTGATATCAATCTAAAAAGACTTCTAGCAGATATAGAAAAAGTTATTTTCATGTTTCCAGATTTCAACAGAAATATTGTAAGATCTGAAGTCACTAACCTTCTAACTAATTTCATAAATCAAGCCTCACAAAGTAATTATTTGAGGTCACTCTTTAACAAAACAAAAAAAAATGTGAAAGCACATCCTAATTTAATTATAACTAGAGCTGACAAAGGCAATGGCACAGTCATTATGTGTAGAGAAGATTAAACAACTAAATCGCTAGACATTCTATCTGATAACAATTGACAGTCCTAAATAGAGATTCCACGTCTACCTTTCATCAAAAAGCAAATAAAATTGTAGCAAAATAAAAATGTACTAACAGCTGAACAAAGCAAACAACTTACTCTTTACAATAAAACATCACCAAAATTGCATAGCCTAGCAAAGATTCATAAACCAACCTTGTCATTGAGACCAATAATCTCATCAATTAATGCACCAAATAGTAAGTTGGCACAATTTGTTACAGATATACTAACCCAAGCGTACAACAGAAATAATAATAATTATTATACATTAGATAGTTTTACCTTTGCGAATTTCATTAATAATAAGCAACTCCCACATGATTATGTAATAATTAGCCTGGATATAGTATCACTATACCGTAATATACCATATTTATTAATAAAAAGCAGCATTATTAAACGCTGGGAGAGGATAGCTGAATTCACCAATCTCACACGAAGTGACTTTCTAGAAATTATCAAATTTGTTTACGATTCAACTTATAGCAGGTTTGATGGTAGATACTTCACTTTCACCCATAGCTTCCCAATATGTAATGGAAACTTATTAGAGGAATCCATTCCCAAACTAGGTTTCGAATTACAATTTCTAAAAAAAATTGTTGATGACATAATCACTTCAGTACCGAAGAACAGTACAGAAGATATACTAAGAATCTTCAACAGTTATAACGAGCACACTCAGTTCACCATGGAATGTGAACAAAATAATAGTTATCCATTTTTGGACACTAAGCTAATTAGAACCGACAATAATGTCATTGTAACAGATTGGTACACGAAACCTACGTACTCAGGAAAGTATATGAACTTTTATTCTTACCATACTCAAAAAATGAAGATAAATCTAATAATGGGACTGGGATATAGAATTAGAAAAATCTGCCATCAATCACGCATTGATGAGAATCGAAAACTTTATCTCATTTTAAAAAATAACTCGTATCCATAATGGTTCTTAAAAAAAATCTTGTACAATTCTATCAAAACACAAAATCATAATATACAACTTGAAGAAAATGAAACAAATGAGCGGTTACAATATTATCAAGACAATAATAGCCAGTATAAATCAGCTATCTCCCCGGACATTTCAGCTCTTCTTACAGCAAATGAACCCAAATATTATTTTTCTATACTTATTATTTTTCTAAAATTAAATGTATTGATTGTGATAAGAACTATATAGGACAAACATCTACTGTATTAAAAGATAGAATTACTAGGCATAAAAGTGACAGATTACATAAAAGAAAGAGTGCTCTTTCAGAACATGTAATTGAGACTAATCATGACATTGATTACGCAATTGTAGAAGTAATTAGCAATGAGAGTAGCTCAACGAAAAGACAATTCTTAGAAATGGTGGAAATCCACTTAGATAACAACAGCATTAATAAAAGAAAATACGTTGATAATCTCAGTGTAATTTACTCCTACATACTAACATGTGTAAACAAAAATCAAAGTGCTGAGAACAGTGACCCAAATGTTTCAAATAACGTTTCTTTCATGTAAGCATGCAGCAAACAACGCGGACACATCTTAAATATCACATTTCTCTGCATTAGATTGATTAATAAATAATAAAATATAAAATAATAAAAACTATTATATAAGAAATATGGGTACAACATCAACCTACTTGCAAGCAGTGGGATTCAAATCTATCGCCTTAGGAATAGATGGCGCTTCTCATAAGGAGGCAAAACCTTTAGATTAAAAAAAACCATGAATATTTCTTTGTTCGTATACTTCTCGTAGGTGAAAAATCGCAGCCATGTGATAGCATATTAACTGCTAATGTAAAATTAAAAATGTAAGAAATAATACTATGATCCAGTGTACATGCACTGTTTTTCCTGTTTTTCATGTTACTAAGTAATGGAACCATTGTAACCTCACTTTGCAGGTAAGTATCATAATGATGCAACTGTAATTTAATTAAAAACGTAGTTATGTAACTATAACTTCTAGACGTGTAATATTCTGCTTTGTAATTGTAGCCTTGAAAAAGGAAACAATAAATTTCGGAAAGCTTGGCGTTTGTAGAAAACGAGTTTCACTTCCCTATACTGTTACCCCAAGAATTACCAATCGTTTTATTCAACAAGTCGGTCAAGACTACCCTCCCCATCTAT
>JAEQML010072024.1:0-15769 GCA_016904865.1 Pissodes strobi
TTTATATTTATTTATATTTAAGTATTCATATTCAGTTCGCATTGTCTCTAGGAACTCTGGCGCCCCCATAAAAATTACGGCTAGTAAGAAAAACAAACTACCCCCTGAGAGGAACCATAAAAAAAACGAGTCTCAAAACGAACATCATTTATTAAAAGTAGTATACAGTTGGCGAACAACCAGTATTTCATTGCAAAATGGCGCCCAACGCCATACATAATTAATTAATTAATATTTCGCTTACTTTCGCTATAAAATGGCGCCCAACGCGCACAATGTCAGAAATTTGCCCTTACAATTCGCAATGTCTCACAGACCTCTATCCTGCGATAAATTAATGAAGTAAATTGCAAAACAACAATATATTAATTATACAATTAAATTACAAATATGATTGATGAAATTATTTGAAATGAACTTTATCTGATGAATAAA
Organism: Pissodes strobi; assembly: GCA_016904865.1. Classification (NCBI taxonomy): domain Eukaryota; kingdom Metazoa; phylum Arthropoda; class Insecta; order Coleoptera; family Curculionidae; genus Pissodes; species Pissodes strobi. The sequence continues at coordinate 436 of JAEQML010072024.1, forward strand.
TAAAATTAATGTGAAAGATTTTAAAAAATGAAGCGTTATAATTGGTCTTTACAATATGTTTATCTTCTGATTGGCTAATACTTAGCTTGTCCAATTATTCTGTAACCATGCGATCGTGTTGGGACCTCTACTGGAACCGTTTCTGCCTGTTCCCAAGTCAGTATCTGTTGGGTTTATCGAGGACTTGTTTGGTTCAAGACGTATTGGTTCCCTCAGAGTAGTTCCGTACAGCAAGTGGACGAACACCTGCTACTTGCCAAGCAAGGTGTTTTCTTCAGCCAATTCAGGGTTGTTGAGTTACATGCAAGAGGAAATAAACTAGTCTTAGACCAATGTATATCGCTAATTAAATAATATTCAAGGAAATATCATGTGAACATTAGTGACAATGTTAAACATATGATGAAGCAATCTACAAAGTGAAAATCCACTGGGAAAAGCAGATATAATCAGAAACTTAAATTACAACGTTAATTTGAGCAGACAATGAGCTAAAATTATAAATAATTACTGTTACTCAAGATATCCTTTTCTTTACTTTAAAATATGAAATTCAAAAGAAAATAATGACTGAAATTTAAAATTCAAAAGAAAATAATGGAATGACGTTCCAATTCAGTGACTCTCGGTAAATTTAAATACAATGTAATTTTGAATTTGATAATAAATAGAGGTACCTACAACCTCTAACAAAGAGTCTTATGACTCAAAACAAGTAATTACTATTACTTTTATTTAGGCCCTTGGCACATAAACGAAAATTTTTATTTATTTATATATCAACGGCAGAGCCAATTTTACAAAAATATTACAATAATAAAAGTAAATCTCAAGAAGATGGCCATAACTACAGTACTATGCTATATACTAAAGAAATCAATATAACATCAAATATAAATATAATATACATCATTGAATATGTAACAACCAACAAAGAGAAGATCATTAACAACCCAACACAATCACAGCTCAATCTATCAAAATATAATTACAAATTATTATAATTAGAATTTATCACAATACATATAAGTAAATTTGTAACATTTATCAGTCTATAATAGCTCTAATCAAAGATTTAAAAGAACTGAGGTTGCCAATAAATGGATCCAAGCCACTATCATTATATATTCGCAGTATTCGGGTTAGAGGAGAATAAAAGCCATAATTGGCATGGTGGAAGGGAATCCTGAACATGGGTGAATCAAGGCCTGCGATGGATTAAATTAAACTGAATTGCATGTAAAATAGTTGGGCATGAATGTATACCATTAACAATCTTGTACAAGGTAAGGATGTCACAGTGAGTTCTTCTCATTTGTAAAGAATCAATACCGAAAGAGTGGCTAACAAGATCATAGTTAATGTGAAAGCCATTGTAAATATCAAGATTTGCTCTAAATGCAAGTAATTTCAGAAACTTGTTCTGCACCCCTTCAATATCGTCAATGTGACACAGATAAAATGGTGACCAAATCACAGAAGCGTATTCAAGGACAGAACGTACCAGTGAACAATAGAGAGTTTTAAAACAGGCTGGAGAAAGATTCACACTATTGCGGGTAATAAAACCTAAGATCCGAAGACCCCGGTTAACCGTATCCTGGATGTGAGGGGCAAATGTTAGTTTACTATCAAACAGTACTCCAAGATCTCTCACCGTAGACACTGATGTGATATTAGTGTCGTTTAAGGTATATATACTATTGAATACATTACGGGAGTGTGAAAAAGAAATACTGAAACACTTGTTCACATTCAATTCCAAACCATTATCGATACACCACTGAGCCACCCTATTCAAATCCCCCTACAGAAGCTGAGCATCAGTCTCCGTCTGAACCATTCTATAAATTTTCAAGTCATCAGCAAAAAATAAATGGCTTGAATTCAAGATAACGTCACTTAGATCCCTCACAAAGGCACAGAAGAAGACAGGACCTGAATGTGAACCCTGTGGGACACCCGAAACCACATGGATTTCATTCGATACATAGTTATTAATTCTGACAATTTGTGTGCGTCCAGACAAAAAACTGTAGGTCCAACTCAAAAGATTCGCACCCAGTCCCAAAGCATCAAACTTTCTGATCAAATGAGCATGACTCACCCTGTCAAATGCCTTCGAGAAGTCTGTGTAGATACTGTCAGTCTGACATGACTTCCCAAAGGCATCCAGCAGATGATACTGGTAGGTAAGTATATTTGTTATAGTCGACCTCCCGTGAGTAAAGCCATGTTGGTTATCGTTAAGGATCTTCCTACAGTGCCAAGAAAAATGCTTGCAAAAAAAAGCTATCCAACAGTTTAGGAATTTCAGACGGGATACAAATTCCTCTGTAATTAGATATATCATTCCTTTCACCACTTTTGTGTAAGGGTGTCAGAAAACTGACTTTCCAATATTCAGGAAAAACACCCGAAGCAAGAGATAGTCTAAATATTTTGTAAAGTGGCCTACTCAAACGGCAAACACAGTTTTTAAGAAGAATCGAAGGTATTCCATCTGGCCCATAAGAGTATTTGGTTTTCAAGTCACTGATACCTTCATATACTTCAGAAAAAGACAGGTCAATCAAGTTTAATTCTATGCTGCAGTCAAAGTTGTAGTCAGGAACCTCTCCCTCATGAACTTTATATGTGGTTGAAAAAAATTTCGCAAACAAATCCACAATACCTTGACCACCATTAGCAACCTCATTATTAAAGTCCATACGGTTAGGATAAGCACTTACACTTTTCAGGTTATTAATGTGTTTCCATAGACTGCGCGGATTAGATACAATTTCATTATTAATTTTATTGACATAAGATTGAAAACATTCATTCCTCAATACCTTACAACTATCCCTCAAAAAAGAAAATCTATTGTAATCATCTATATTACCTGTACTTTTGTATTGTAAGTGTGCTCTTTTTTTGTCTATAATTTTATGTTGAAGTTCTCTACTGAACCAATAAGGAAAATTTGATGACTTATAATGCTTAACAGGTACAAAAATATCAATGGCTGAGTACAAAACATTGTAAAGAAATTCAACACACTTATATACATCTTATTACAAACAAGTTCATGTTCCCAAGGAACACTAGCTAAGACATTATTTAAACCGTAAAAATCACAATTTTTATAATCATAGTAAAATACATCGTAGGCAGGAAAAATTATTTCATAAGAAAGATGACGGTCTGTGACATCCAATAGTTTTTCAGAGGCTTGAGAAACTTTTATGTGGGCTGAATGAGAAAAAATTAAGTCTAGAAAGTCACCATAGTTATTGGGCACACAATTGACTTGTTTCAAACACAAATAATTACAGCAGGCACGCAGCAAATTGGCTGAAGCGGTCACACCTGTACCTTGGAGCATCAGACCGCCATCAGAGTTGGCCCAAACTACACCTGGCAAATTGAAGTCGCCACACACAAGAAACTCACAATCCAAGTAACCAGGAAACAAGTCGGCAGCAAATGATGAAAATTCCTCATATGCTGCAGAGGATGAAGCCGGAGGAATATAAACTGCTCCAAGGACATACTTTTTAAAACCACATATATAAACACCCTCCACATCAGAGTCATATTTAGCTATCAAGCTAGAGTTTATACTCTGACGTACAGCAATGAGAGTACCACCCCCTCTGCTTTTCCCAGTTTTAGCTTGACTTCCTGCCTATAAACATTAAAGTCATTTAAACCCAACTCACATACATTGAAACTATCATTCAGCCAAGTCTCCAACAAAATTATAACATCGTAACTAGAAATAATCACATTGCCTGCAAATTCACCCAGCTTAGTTCTTATGCCGCCAGCGTTCTGGAAGTAAATAATTAGTTTTTTGGATTGTATTTATTCTTTTGTTTTTGCTCAACAACTTTTGGTACTCCATTAACGTATTGAATAAAGAGGTTACGTTCAGTGACAGAACGAGAAGTCAGCTCCTCATGCGCTTTCTTTAGCTGAGTGCGCTGTAAAGGTGTTAAGTCAGCCCTTATTTTAATATTACTATCTGTAAGCAATTTACGATTTTTAAGGCAGAGTGAGGCAATTGAGTTTTCAAAAAGTACTAGTTTTACAGGTCTAGGGTTGTCTTTATTGATTTTTCCAATTCGATACACCTTAAAGTTTTGACAGTTAACATTAATCTTGGATAGCACCTCAGAGGCTTGGACCTTATCATATTCCACGCGAGACTGCGAGTCAGTTGCAGTTGACTCAGGAATGTTATATAGAATTACGTTCTTAGAACGATTATTACGATCCTGAATTTCGCTTAAAATACCTGCTGAGCTTACCTCACCCACATGAGCATCAGGGTGTTGTTTATGCTGATTCTTAAACTTTAAACTCTGAATTTCCCTTTTGAGAGACTCAACTTCATCCTGCAGAACAATAACATCCTCAGATATATTTTTGGATTTCAGTTCCTTAATTTCCTCCAAAAGACAAGTTAATTTGGTGTTTTGGTCGTTAATAGAATTAAAAATATTCAAAATGATCAAAACAACATCGCCCATCTCAATATTTTGCTTGTTTACAAGTTTTTCCTCGATCTTTTGCCCAAGGTTGGAGTAATCAGCTGTTCCTGCTGTTCCAACGTCATGCGTAGATGAGGTTTGACACTGCGATCTATTGCAACCGCGGTCCTGTGGCGAGCCGATGGAAGAACCGGCAACGTTGTTGCTTGTTCGTTTTAGCCTGTTCACCTGATCCGAGTTGCATGTGCGTGTCGGAGACAAGGATGCACGACATCTCATCTTTACGGCTTCACAATTATTACAAACTCAATCATGAGTATTATTTTTACGTGCCGAAGCAACATATTTATTGAAACTTGTAGTGGTAAGGCCCGTACATCCCCTGTGACACCATAATTCACACAAACTGCACTGGATTGAGCTGGAATTTGACAAAAACCGTCGTAAACATTTCGAACACTTATCATAAAGCGCAATTGCGCCTCAATTTAATTAAAGATAAAGATAATATAAACATTACCTCGCATTCGAGATGGAAATTTAGATAACATATAAAACCAGATAAATTTACATATGCGAGATTAACCTCTCATAAATGCAAAGTAATGTCGGTACATCAGGATTGAGACTAGACAGGGCGAGTGCTAATAATTATATGCTTGATGTAACAAATAAATTGAAAATTTAATTAAGTGAGCCTGAAAAGAAAAAAATATTAAAACCGACAATACTGTTAGGGAAAATTCGGAGAAATTCTACTGAAAATTAAATTTACTACCTTTGCAGGAATATATAGAATTTACCCCGAGAATTAACCCAGATAATACTGTTCAATTTGAATGAAAATACGTCAAATAATGTGCGTGGCAACTGAACGATAAAATAATCACGGTCTCCCTAAATTTGTACTAAGCCTGATTCAAATTACATGAATTTGATTAGTAAGAGACGCAAATATTCACCAATAAACCGGTAATATTACCCAAAAGGTCACGACAATAATTAAAAAAATATTGAAGATGTAAGCTAATTAAAAGTGGAATATAAAAATGCTAAATTCTTGCTTTAATCAAATAAGAGTAAGCGAATCATAAACAAATATTAATTATGTATCTAAAACTGAAAGAATTAGTTGAATATATTGCAAGATGAATTAAATATTTCAAGATTAAAAAACCAGCACTTACCCGTCAACGTCTCAACACAAGATAAAACATCTCGTATTCAAAATTTAAGGCGTTGGACAAAATTATGTTTGCCGATGTTTTATTGGCCAATTTATAACATGTGATTAACACTATCAACCACGTAGCGTCAAGTAATAGAAATACTCAATATTAAATATAGTAATCTATAGTAAAATAAATTCACGAATTGTAGGTACAAAATAGCGTACTAGCCCTCTTAAAATCATTATTCGCACGAAATAAACCCATTCGTAAATAGATGTCACTGGCGACTTAAATATTAAATATCGAGAATCATTTGCAATATGTTGTGCCAACAATTATTAAAAGTACTTTAATTTAAAACGTGACATGCAAAAAAATTGTTGGCTACGCCCTTCCTCCGCCACTTTTTCCAAAAAGAGTTCTTTAAACCTTTATGACATGTGCATTTATGAATTCCTTTATGTTATTATTTTTGTCTGAGAAATTGATGTGTAAAGCGCTGTTTTGTATGATATTGCCAATAAACTTTATATCTTTATTTGTATTGTAATGAAATTGATCAGTTGGGCGTCAATTTGTAATGAAAGCTAGGTCAGTCGCCAAGTTGTAGCGAAAGTTAATTTATTTAATTAAGTATGGCATTGTGCGCCAGAGTTCCTAGAGACAATGCGAACTGAATATGAATACTTAAATATCAATAACTATAAAGATACGAATATCAGAAATTTGCCGTTTTAATTCGTGTCTCACAGACCTCGATCTTGCGATAAATTAAACAAAGCAATTCAAACAACAATATATTCATTTTACAATTAATTTACAAATATGAGTGATGGTATCATGTGAAATGAAGATTATCAATATGTATAAATTACAAATATAATTGATGAAATTATTTGAAATAAAGTTTATGAATAAATTTACTTAGTGATGAGAATTAAAATTAAAAGATTAAAAAAAATAATTATAACAGATAGTGGGTCTTTACAATAAATTTATCTTCTGACTGACTGATACTTAACTTCGTTCAGTTATTCTGTAACCATGCGATCATATTGGGACCTCAACTGGAACCGCTTCTGCCTGTTCCCAAGTTTAATTGAGTTAGGGTTATCAAGGACTTATAGGTAATCCATGTGATTATTCCCACCAATTTGCATGTTACAGCTGTCGTCGGCGTCTCAAATCAGTCGTAACATGAAAGAAGAAATAGACAAGTCTTAGACCAACGTATATTGCTATTTAACTAATATTCAGGGAAATATCATGTGAACATCACTGACACTGCTGAACATGAGGAAGTAATCAACAATTTGAAAATTTACTGGTTAAAGCAGATATAATTAAAACCTCGAATTACAATTTTAAGTTAAGCAAAAATTATAAGTAACTACTGTTACTCAAAATATCCTTTTTCTTTACTTTAAGATATGAAAAGAAATTATAACTGAAATTTAAAATTCAAAAGAAAATTATGGAATTACGTTCCAATTCAGTGACTCTCGGCAAATCCAAATAAAAGATACCTTGAATTTAATGATAAATAGAATAAATAGAGGTACAACCTCTCTATAAACGAGTCTTATAACTCCAAATAAATAATTTCTATTGGCCCTTGGCACATAAACAATAATTAAACGTAATTACGCCTTAATTAATTAAAGATAAAGATAAGATAATCACTATCTCGCATCGAGATAGAGATTTAGATAAAAGATAAAAATAAAACAGATAAATTTACACATGTGAGATTAACTTCTCATAAATGCAAATTAATGTCGGTACATCAGTGTTGAACGAGACAGGGTGAGTGCTAATAATTATATGCTTGATGTAACAAATAAACTGAGAATTTAATTAAATAAGCCTGGAAAGAAAAATTATTAAAACCAGCAATACTATGAGGGAAAATTCGAAGAAATTCTACTGAAAATTCAATTTACTACCTTTGCAGGAATATATAAAATTTACTCCGATAATTCCCCAAATAATACTGTTAAATTTGAATGGGAATACGTAAAATAATGTGCGTGACCGCTAAACGATGAAATAATTACGTTCTCTGTAAATTTTGACTAACCCTCTTTCAAATTACATGAATTTGACTAATGAGAGACGCAATTATTCACCAACAAATCGGTATCCTAACCCAACGGTCACGAGAAAAATTAAGATTATTGAAGCTGTAAGCTAATTGAAAGTGTAATATAAAAATGCTAAATTCTTGCTTTAGCCAAATACGATTAAGCGAATCAGAAACAATTATTATGTATTTAAAAATGAAAAAATTAGTGAAATATATTGCAAGATGAATGAAATATTTCAAGATTAAAAATTAGCAATTACCCGTCAAGCGTCGTCACAAAGATAAACGACCTCGATTTCAAAATTTTAAAACGTTCCTCAAATTATGCTTTCCGATGTTTTAATTGGATAATTTATATCATGTGCCTACCACATCAGGTCACGTAGCGTCAGGCCAAAGAAATACCCAATATATACTAAATATAGTATTTTATAGTAAATTAAATTCATAAATTGTGGGTATTAAATAGCGTACTGCGCTCCCCAATTACCAACCACACGAGATAAGTCCATTCACGAATAGATGTCACTATTAAAAATAGTAATCTACAGTGAAACAAATCCACAAATTGTAGGTATAAACCAGCATACTTGTGCTTCTAAATAATTACTTGCACGAAATATACCCATTCGCGAATAGATGTCACTGGCGACTTAAATCCCCAACATCGAAAATCATTCGTAAAGTCCGTTCAAGCCTATTGCGCTGTTACGTCCTATCATTTCATCTTGCTTTATGCAATGAACGTATGTACTAAATTGGTCCGTCAAATTGGAATCTTTGACATCGATTTGCGTCAATGTCAAAATATCATAACGAAAATAACAGATTTAATTCATTAATTGAATTATTGGTAGTTGGTTTGTGTTTTACGCTAATAATTGCTAATAAAAATCGTTTTGAGATGCCCCACCGGTTCAGTGAGAAAGAGCAAGCTTTAATTTTAAAATTAAATTCACACGTGAAAAAGGTGCTGGTAGGCCACTTTTACCCTGGAAAGCTGTGCACAATGTAAGTAACTAAGTAATATATTTTTTTTATTTATTTGATAATACTAAGAAATGATATCTCTAGAAAAAATGTATTTTTGATGTGTAAACATCTTACGCGGCGATATGAGGACAAATCTCGGCAAATGAGACGGAAATGCGCAAACCAATTCTAGCCGCTAGGGCGGTATTATATCACCGATCTCCATATATGGATAAGCACAAACCGTTCTGCGTGTGTCGAAAAATCGTACCAATCATGGGGGAAAAAACCGGGTTCTGCGTCGGACAGAACTGAAAATAGGATACTTTTACTCATGCGCACAAATACCGAGAAGCGACAGGACGAAATCAGCTGATAAAGCTTTTACAGTTCGGTAATCAAAAATATTATCATTTCTCTCACCTTGCTTGTTGCTTGCGCTTGAAATAATTATTTTGTCTGTGTTTGCCGTATTAGGTTTTCGGCGTTTCGTTTCGTTCAGTTATTGAAGTACGTACGTGCGTTTGAGTGGTTTATTTTATCGTTTTCGTTGAAAATAACTAATTTACATTTGGACATCTAGTTTAGTTTATGATTATAATAGTTCGTTATTAGTGTATATATTGGTGTAGACGTTAGGAATAGGATTTAAAGACAAAAGACCTTGTCATTATATAACTTGCTACCTGTTGAAGTAAGGAATGGAACCTTAAGCAAAGCAAAAGAGTATTAAAAAAATATTTATTAAATAAATTGAACTAGAACAATAGTTATTGTGGGGAATAGATGTTTTAAGGTTTCTTTTCCCGATAATAGAATCTTTCTGGTTGTTTGCTAATAAAATACAAGTATGGTTAAATATGTTAAAATTTCTTTAACTAAATTAGAACAATGGTTGTTATGAAGGAATAGATATTTTTAAGTATTTTTTATTTCATAATAAAATCTCGCTAGATGTATCTTACTAAAATTTAAATATGTTAAAGTTCTTTCAAGATCAGTTAGACATGTATAGGCTTAAGTATTTTGTATCTTGGTACATTCTATCTACATATTTGGTATTATTGGCTTTTTCCAAATAAACTACTACTGCTACCTAATGTAAGTTAATATAAATAAAACGTTTATATCATGATTTTTTTGTTTTAATAACCTTTCTTTGCCCCAAAGTTATTTTAGCTATTCAATGCAATAAAAATTAATATTTTTTTTTTATTACTAACATGATAAATCACCATTATTTACTCCATTCCTCAAATGAGAAGTAACATTTCTCACCCTAGGTAAATAATAATATTAAAAAAAACCTAGGTCAATAATGAAACGGAAACGGAAAATGCCAAAATGTCAAACTTGTTAGTTTGACAACTAGTTGTCATTTCGGATTATTTGAAAAATGAGTAGCAAATGATTAATTTCAAAATCTAATCAATTCAAATAATGATAAGGATTGTATCAGTGCTATTAGTAAAAAAATTATATACAGTATGACTCACTTTTCATGACTCCCCATAATATTCTTATTAATAATGCGATTTTGTCAAAATTTAGATGGAAAGAAGATAGTTTGTATGTATGGAGCTGTCAGGAGATTATGTTACGATATCTGTCAGTTAGACAACTGAACTTCCAGGCTACCTGATATTTCGAACTATTTGAAAAATAAGTAGAAAATGACTAATATAAAAATCAAATAGAATCAAATATGGTAATATATCAGTGTTAGTAGTAAAAAAAATTCTATATATACCTCGGTTGAGAAGGCCATTATTAACCTCGCACATTATATCCTTCGGCGCTACGCGCCTCAGGATATAAAAGTGCTCGGTAAATAATGGCTTACTTCTCAACCTAGGTATATAATATACTATTAAAACTAAAAAAGGTGTATTCTTGCCTACAGATTGTGGTATGTAATGTGTAAATGCAAAATACTTTAACATTACAAAAAATCTCTTTTAAAGGTAGTACCTGTTCAAGACTAACTTAAACAGAAAGTAAAATTTAAGGCAAACGCATATAAAAAGGGTTTTATTAGGAGGTGCTTCCATTTTTTAATCAAAGGGACGATTTTAAAAAATATATATATATAAATATATATATATATATATTTGAAAATTTACAAGTTTCAGTGTTGCGCCTGGCTTACAACAGATTTTGCACTATAAATCATTCAGAATTTCTTGGTCATAAAATTATTTTGAGCAAACTAGTTAATATTTTTAACAAAAAAATGCATGCCACACATACAAAATTTAAAATTTAGGTAGGTACCAAAATATTTGGTTTATTCTTGATCCACAACTCCATAAACATAATAATATACTTATTGTCATATTTTTTGCATGTTTTAATTGGTTTTTGTGTCGCCCAGGAACGAGGAAAGAAATAGTTTTTATTTTTTTTTGTCTCCAAAACAAAGCAAGATGCGGAAAAAAATAGCAAAAGTTGTATATTTTATCGGTTGGTCTATTCTATTTCTTTTAAAAACCAATGACTTGCAATTTTTGTGTTAAATATATCATCTATCAACCTGCTTTTAAAATTTTGGTAATATATACAACGGCAAAAATATTTTTCCAAATTCTTAAAATCCGGACCTGTCGCTTATTCGCGGCCATGCGGTGATGAAGCACGTGGAATCGATCGATAACCTGCTAATTGAAACTGCGCGGTCTCAGAACTACCTTATTTTGTTTACATCTGAAGGCGCATGAATCAGTATGATTTGGATCGTTTTGTGTTTATCCATATATGTAGATCGGTGTATTATATACAATTTTGCCATTTAAAATCGTTTGAAATGGATTTAAGACGATAGAAAAGCATGTTTTAAATTAAACGAACCGTCAAAAGTATTATTTTTTAATTATTATATTCACAGTGTATTTGGATCCATAGCACAGCTTATTTTTAATGGACGGTTGAATTTAAAATGAATTTTCGCTTCAAAATCCACGACAAATTCGTCCGAAGCCATATCTATCGGCCTAAAAAAGTCCGAATTTTCGGATTTTTATACAATTTTGCCATTTAAAATCGTTTTTAAACGGATTTTAGACGATAAAAAGCATATTATTATTTTAAATTAAACGAACTGTCAAAAGTATTATTCAGATGCCCAGACGTTTAAAACAATTGTCATAAGTATGTAAAATTGATAAAAACGGAACGTGCTCCGGAATAGAAAACAGGTACAGAGACATCTTTTGGCTAGTGTAAAAAATAACGTACGAGTCTATCTAAGACATACGGATGTTTTCTTTTGACGTCAGAAATTCTGACGTAACAGCGCAATAGCCTTGAATGAACTTTAATTGAACTGAATTTAGTGGAGCGAAATAAGCTTATATTCCGTTACGGTATTATAATACAATATGAGGATCCATCAGCAGTTTTCCCTGATTAAGGCAATATTTAATAATAGTAATTTACTGTAGAGAAACAATTCCAGTGAAACTTTCATTTTTAGATTTGCTTCTTGATTATAAATATATTCCTCATTACAAAAATAGGTACTTCATTATATAGTCTTCTTTTATAGGTCTTATAGCAGAAGAATCATCTGGAATCATTCTTAGAAATCATAAATGTTTAACATCAGAACCAAACATGACAAATTCAAAGCTAGAATCAGGCTGCCAAAATTGCAATGGAAACATCAATTCAGTTGAGACTCCTTGTAGCATGGATGTAGACAATATAAAAAAATATAGGTAAATGTAATTTCAGCACTTAAAAATATTGACTGTTAAAAACTTGACCATGTTTTTATTTATATTAGTTACTGTTCATATCCTAAAAGGCACCATTGATACTCATTAACGCCCTTCTATAACAAAATATCCGTTTCTAATTTTGAACGATATAAAATTGAAAAGGAAAATGATATATAGATTTGTTTCTTTGGTGAATATTTACCTGGTACGCCACATAATTCTATAATGAGTAGGAGAGGAGCGCTTTGGTCAAGGAATTAACTCCACTTATTGATCGTAACGATGAAGAAATACCTGAAAAACGCTTCGCTTTCAGAAACAAATTTGCCTCCCTTTTCCAAGTTATAACCAGAATCTAAAAATGAACCGCAAAAATTGATTGACGCTCACTTTCAGTCAAAAGATTTTGCCGGTGGTCAAGTTTGCAATTTTCAAATCAGTTGAATGCTATTAGCCGAGAATTACAACCGCAGAGAAGCGACAACATAAATCCCGTATTTTAAAATTTAGAGTGGGAGGTACACATGCCAACTGTCATCTCCACGTGCTTGTCAGTTTAGTCCGAGATTTGTTTAGTACAGTCGTCGACGACAACATTTTTGCTTGAACGCCAGTTTCCTTTGGTTTGTTTGTGTGTTATTATAGAAGTGAGCGAGTGTAAAGTCAGAAAAAGTTGAACGCTTAACAAAGTGAAACGCCCCAATTAAGCATGTTCCAGTATAGCTAGAGGGCTGAAATTTTCAGGACATGTAGCCGAGGTAAAATGAGGATCCTGGACGAAAACTGGACCCCTTACCCCCCGTTCGGCCAGGAGAGAGTCAGGCTAGACTAACCCAAACTAACCAAATCTATTAAAATTGACTATGACGTATCAGAACCGGTTCAAATGACTAAAATAAGTTGAGACTAAGTGAAACTAATCGAAAGTTGCTTGGACGACTAACCCAAACTAACCAAATCTATCAAAATTTATTATAACGTATCGGAACCGGTTCAAATGACTAAAATAAGTTGAGACTAAGTGAAACTAACCAAAAGTTGATTGGACGACTAACCCAAACTCACCAAATCTATTAAAATTGATTATTACGTATCGGAACCGCTTCAAATGACTAAAATACGTTGAGAATAAGTGAAACTAACCGAAAGTTGAATCGACTAAATTTGCATAAACATAAATATGGACACATTGTCTTCACGTTTTAGTGACTACCATATTCTGTCTTTCACGCGACCTGGTATAAATAAAATGAAAAAGTATAGATTTTGTCGTAATTAAAAGTCGGAAGTCGATAGAGCAATGGCATCTGTATAAAAAATGTCATATAAATTTGTCGGTATTGTTTCCGCCCCGTCTCCAGAGGTGAGGCGGCGAGGCAGCCGCTTCGGGCGGCCTATTTTTAGGGGCGGCCGTTTTTATTTTTTCTATAAAGTTTTAATGTAATTGTATGTAACACGGTAAACAGTCTCGCAATGAATATGTAAAATGCTCATTCGTACTATAGGCAGCTCATCGCGCGTTGTATGCAATAATAACCAACGCCTTAAATAATTAAACCCCACTATATAAACATAACGGTCTATTCGCAATTAGCATTAGCAGTTTGAATTCGCAGTGAATGAAAAATCGCATTAACAGTCGCAACAGCTAATGAAAAATCGCGACTTAGCACATCTTTAGGGACAGGCGACATCGCCGTAAAGCGATTCAGGACAATTTTTACGGAAGTGGCCGAAATGCAACCCGATTGATTGATGCATGTAGCACATATTGAGCGTGGAGCGAGCGCATGCAATGGCCACGCTAGGGGGTGGCCTAAGCCACCCCTAAAAATGTATCGGCCACCCCTATTATACTGGCAGGAACGTCAAACTGGTGAGAGGAGTTTGATTACGGGGAGTGACGCCCCCGCCATTCCGAGTTGCCATGGGATATGGCGCATCAAATCCCATCGTCCTCCCCCAGACTGGAGAACACCAAGGTACAAAGTCTGGAGCTGATCGATGACAGTTTGTGACAAGAGGGGCTGCATTGTGTTGGCTGGCAGGAACGTCAAACTGGTGAGAGCAGTTTGATTACGGGGAGTGACGCCCCCACCATTCCGAGTTGCCACGGGATGTGGCCCATCAAATCCCATCGTCCTCCTCCAGGCTGGAGAACACCAAAGTACAAAGTCTGGAGCTGATCACTGGGGAGTGATCCAACAAACCCCATTTTTACCCCTGTCAGACTAGGGACCGCCAAAGGAATGAGTCTGAGGCCGATGCTTCGAGTGGAAGCGGCCCTAGGTGGTAGATGCATAAGCCTACTCACATCGTCCGGTGAAAGACCACCCCACCAGAATTGGGGAGCGCTAAGTGGTTTTCCCAAATCACGTTCCGCTTCCGCGCTGGTGATCCCGGGTTTCACAGTAGGAATATATGGACATGATGGTGCTTCCAGGATCAAAATATTCCGGAGGTAAACTCCCCGGCCATTCGGATCTCCGGGCGCTGGGTGGCCCTGGGAGCCCTTCATTCCGCATTTTACAGACAGCAAAGATACCGAACCAATTTAGAATAGATTTCTGCAACATAAGAGGCCTAAATACAAACATAAATTCGGTACACCAACATCTACAAGCAAATAGACCACACATATTAGCCCTTACAGAAACACAAGTATGTTCTACAACAACAACAGTGAACTACCTCTATCCTGGTTACGACTTACATACCCGATTTAGATATAAGTTCGGAATATGCCTTTTTGTCCGAAGCGACCTTTCATGTCACCGCGAGGAAACACTCGAACCGAACAACCTTGACGTCATGTGGCTCAAGTTCACCGCCAAGGGATTAACCAAGTTTATATGTTGTCTCTATCGCCCTCCGAGCGATAGAGCCTACCAAAGCTTTTTCTCAACA
>JAEQML010072025.1:0-15769 GCA_016904865.1 Pissodes strobi
TTTTTTCAATTCAGCACTTAATAACTAACCAAAACTACACGCGTTCTACGCCTATTTAAATCCAATCTAATATATCTCGGGAATACTCCGGACAAAGCGCGAGGCTTCTCTATTATTCTCGACCAGGGCTGCACGCATCGGAAAAATACCACAGCTCTCGAATCTTCTCGGCCGGCGATGACTCATGCGAGAGAACGTAGAAGCGAAAAGGCTAGTTTTATAGATTAGCACAAAAACATTCGGATGATCTTTAGCCATGACATTGCCTCCCTCCTGATCGTCCAGATCAGCTACTTCATGTGCGTGATATGCTTTGAGCCTGTCTAAGTGCACAACTTTCAGTTTGCTTCTGAAGCTACGGTGAATTATATACACCACTTCATTAATTCTTTTGATGACTGTATAGGGCCCTTCCCTGGTGTTAGCTTGGGGGATGATCTTCCTTTCTTCCTTTGCGGATTACACAATCAGGCTTTATCGTTCATCTGAAATCCTATAGAATTAGTTCATATTATATCGAGCCGTCATTCAGTCACTGGAAGTAGTTAATCCAGTAAAATCTGTCGCGGATCTTGTCAATCGTTTTGTTTACTCCGAGATGAGCACCACACTTTCCATTATAGGCCTTGGAACTACTAACTGCGTCTTCACTACTTTTCCGCAGGTGCTTTCC
Organism: Pissodes strobi; assembly: GCA_016904865.1. Lineage (NCBI taxonomy): Eukaryota > Metazoa > Arthropoda > Insecta > Coleoptera > Curculionidae > Pissodes > Pissodes strobi. Next base: position 674 of record JAEQML010072025.1, read on the forward strand.
CAGGCTCGTTTAAGAAGTCCATTTCCAACTATCAGGGAGTCCCACTGAGCCCACAGAGATTTAAAAGTAAATCCCTTAGTTGAAATATATCTCCATCTTGGTGATGTTTTTCTTAGTAGCAGTAGTGCTAGTTCACTATCCTCAAGCTGGTCCTTTCTGAGTTGCTCTGGGATCCACTGCTGATCTATTCTTTGGCAATGTTTATACTTATCCTCGAAGGGTCTTCTGGATGAAGCATGTATTATTACGCAATCTTCCTGCCCTGTGCTTAACCTTAAAGTTATATTGATGTAACTCTTCCCGACTTGACTTTGAACTCCTAGCGTCTCTGGATGGAGATGTAAACCACAGTTGTATTCGTCATTCTCTCTTGAAATGCCCAGTCCTGCGACATCTATAGCACTGATTTGAAGTATTTCGGTTACGTGGCCCATCTTCTAGTGCCTCTCAGAATCTTTGTACTCGACAGTCCCTTTTGAAATGTCCAGTTCTGCCACATCTATAGCACTGACTATAGCAGAGATTCCGGGAGCCCCTAGAAGTTAGGCCAGGTAACCAAAATGTTACGGTTACCTGGCCTAACTTCTAGGGGCTCCAGAAATCTCTCCGTGGTCTGAAGAACTTCAGTTAAAGTCTTCATAATACCGCCCATCCCAGTTAATTCACAACTGTTCGCCAGCATTTCTTCCTGGATGGATACGTCCCTGATTGCTGGCTTAGAAATGTTACAGGCCGCCTCGAACCTCACGACTGTTATCAAATTTGGCTCGACGTAGCATATCCTGAGTTTCTGGATCTCTGATATCATATACGAAATATTCAGCAGCAAGTTCCTCTTGAAATTCTTTTGCTGCTCCTGGGTAGGACAATTGAAACATCTAACGTCTGCCTGAATCTCTAGCAGGTTTTCACCAGGTTTCTGACGTCGAGACCTTACTTGTGCCTGATACATCTTCTATGTTGGTCTTCAAATCATCTTTCCGGGGCAGCTAGAAGTATGTCACATTTCCCCTGTTGGCTGATGGGAATGGTCTGCAGTAGTTCCAGGGCAGATCCGCGAAGCGCTACCACTAGTGACGCAGCCATTAATTTATCCGTTATTCCAACCGTTGGCAACAGCAGCGACTTCAAATTGTCTTTTGCACATGGTCCAGGATGTTTGACCGTCATACGTTGGAGGTTTGATATTCTGTCCTGTGGTTTGATATTCTGTCTCTCGGCGATTCCTTGATTTTTTAGTCTGGTAACTTCTACTTGTAGGGTCCTGGATTATTTCTGTATGTTTCCTACTCCTTTTTGCACATTTCCAACTTCATATTGTAAGCTCCAACTTCTTTTTTTATATTGTTTACTTACTTTTCAAATTTCTCATTTTGCCCGTCAAGTGTTTTCTGTAATTTTCCTTGCTCGCCTACAATTACAACCAACATCCATTTCTGAAGTTGATCCTGTTCTATTTGCCTTTTATTTTGTTGGTCTTGTAAAAGTTTCTGAAGCCGGTTCTGTTCTGTTTGCCTATGCTCTTAGTCTTCTAAAAATTTCAGAAGCCGGTCCTGTTCCGCTTGCTTCTATGTTCATCCTCTTCCCGTTCCGCTTGCCTTTCATCTTCTTGATCTTGAAAATTTTTCTGCCGGTTCCGTTCTGTGTGTGTCAGCATTTTGATTTTCCAGGAAATGGACGAGCATTTTATTTATTTGCTTCATTTCTGCCGTTTGTTGCCTTGTATAGTTTTATAACAATAAAACGTTCAGAAAATCCACCAATCAAAACGGATTCGTTGACGTACTTGTACTCTCTTCGCTCCTCGAAGAATACTTCACAAGTCCGGTCCCTTCACAATCCAACTTCTGATACCAAATGTTGCGTTTTTCCCGCAGGTTCTGACAAAATTACAACGTTTACTATTTTAAAATGATACTCTCTTTATTCTTTAGCACTCTACACAATTAAACCCACTAAACTACTCTTATACTTTATAACTACTCGTATCTTACAAGATCTTTACAATTCAGCACTTAATGATTAACCAAAACTACGCGCGTTCTGCGCCTATTTATATCCAGTTAGCAAAACCGCCTTTAATGGTTCACTTCTATGTTTCTCTTATTTTAGCGTCAGTATCGGAGCACCCAAAGACAAATTTATTAACGACAAGCAACATGGAGGCGAGGTATTTCAATGCAAAATTGATGCTTCTAAAAGATGTCAATCAGCCTTTAAAAATAGTAAGTATAATTTCACTAAGCATGATAATAACCTTTATACCCTTATCAGAAAACATTTTTAACATTACTAGTTTTACCTGAAATGGCTAAAGCAGAGTCAATTATATTTGTTATAATAAATATGTCGGTATTATTCTGGTAAGAAAATCTATTGATGTATCTATAGTGTCGCTTATGAAAAAGCTGCAAGAGGGCAAATTGATAATAGAAGAATAATTTCAAACATAGATCAGGTATGAACTATTGTAAAGAAACAGAATGCTTCATGCCACACAAACTGGTAGATTTAATGAGTATAGTAAAATTATGAATAAAATCAAGTAACCTTTAGAATATTTATCACATTATTTATAGAACCTACATTATTCTCAAAATTTCAATATTTTAACACTATATTTTAGGAAATACCCAAAGTAATAATATTTGGCTTAAATTAGCTTCAAAGGTAATTTATAAAATATTGGTTCTTAGTTTACCATATATTTTTAGAAAAAGATTTACATTCACCTAATGGAGATTTCTTGGGTGCAACATTGAATGGACAGGACGATGCTCATGGACTAATTATGGTAAGTTCATTTTTGCACCGTATGCTATTAGATTTGGTTGACTTATACCAAAAACTAGTTTCGGTTATAGTTATCTTCCAAGATATACTGAAGGGCAAAAAAACATGTTACATTTTCACAAATTTCATTATCATAAGTTGCCAGTCATCATTTTAATGTTTAGCCTTTAGGTTTTTCAGCTCCTTTAACTAAATTAGCACTTGTTCAATTTATACCCTGGGCCAGAGCCGAAATGCAGAAATTCTCATGATGGATTATTGAGCAAATCGACAGCATACAAACTGCCATTAGCACTACTTCTATGGCTTTCCCAAATTTGTTAAGGGATCGAAGCATCCGAGTTGGTACTGATGGACTTCTCTCGGCGGAATTTGAAATCAATGCCGGAGTTCCTCAAGGGTGTATATTTTCTCCCACATCATTCCAGCTCTATATCAATGACCTCTTAGATAGGACAAACAATTATATTTACAGCTTTGCAGACGACAGCACTCTTATATTTTCGTTCATGTCAGATTGCTGCCATCAATGAGGATATGAAAGCCATCGTGGAATGAGGGGAGGAAAACATTGTCCAGGTTAACCTAGGAAAGACTCAAGCAGCTGTCTTCTCAAAAAAAGGAAACACTACGGAGCCTGACTTATCAGTGACCTGGTAAACACTGACTATGAACATCCTGGGCATCAACGTAGACGACACCATGTCTTGCAGTAATCACGTCACCAAAATCGCCAAGGCAGCAGCACAAAAGCTAGGAGAACTTTATAGAGCAAGAAAAATGCATACACCTCATCAGCTCTAACTGCTCTATAAGGCACAGATAATACCATCTCTGGAATTCGATTCTGTGAAGCTCGGCACCCAAATACTTGCTCAAGATATTAGATTCCATATAGAGGAGAGCAGTCCGCCTTGTGGGTGACCCAGAGTTGACTAAAGACCTTGAGAGCCTCGAACATCGAAGAAAAGTGGCGAAACTATCTCTTTACGGCTGTAAAGTGTGGCAAGTATAACTTGAACAGCGGAAAGAATGCGGACAAAAAATTGGCGACGTTGTCGAGTAACTTTAATATTTTTTGAGAATTAATATTTATACCTATTATTTAGATAAACACATAATTTAATATACTCATTAACTCATTGAAAATAACTGGCAACTGAAACTTAACTATTACTTCAACTTTAGTTCATAATCTATTTTACACATTATCAATTTAAATAAATTTGCGACATTTATATCTATTTGCCCGATACATCCGGCAACCGGTCGTCCTCGTGACAAAGTAGTGCATCAAGGCGATTGGCTGCAAGCCATTTTTCCTCGCTTCGCTCCTCAAACGTCGCTGTTCCAAATAAGTTTGCCACACTTTAAGGGAGCCATGCATATCTCTTGCACCGGCTTATCCAAGGACGAATACACGCGCTTCACGAGAACCAAAGCGCGCCCACTTAAAATCATGTGTGGGCAATGCGATACTAACATCGAGCAATATGCGAATATTAAGCTTCTATTCCAAAAGGAGATGACTAAATTAATGAATAAAATAACTACGCTCGAGAACAAGTTGGAAGGAATTAACTCCGGCATTACTAGAGAACTACCAACTATAACTCCCTCACATTATGAAGATATAGTATCTGAAATTAAAGAGCGCAATTTGCGTAAGAAAAATTTATTTTTTTTAATATCAGTGAGCAATCACCATCGCTTACAAGGGACCAGAGAATAAGCAAGGAAAAATCCGATATTTCGGAGATCGTTAGCACAATCTGCCCCGATATTCAGGTTGATAACATTTCATTTAATAGGCTGGACAAATATAATGCTGACACAACTAAAACTAGACCAATAAAGGTAACAATGCAAAATGAAAGTTTGGTACATAAACTAATCAAGCATGCAAGCAAGCTTAAGGAGAATGAGTCATTTAAAAATGTCTCAATTTCATTCGATAGAACCCCTGAGCAAATAAGTTTCTACCAAGAGTTAAAACGAGAAGTCGCAGAACGAGAAAGAGGCGGTGAAAAAGGCCTAAAAATTAAGTATTTACAAGGTGTTCCTAAAATAGTGACTTTAAACCAATAGGGTCGCCCTCGTGCAGATAAAACGAACTACTCATCTACTATCAGAATATTCGAGGTTGTAATACTAAAATTTATTCAATCTACAATACAGTGGCGGATTGTTTTTATGACATATTGGCATTAATCGAAACTTGGCTACAGGATTGTGTGTCTAGCTCAGAACTCTTTCCAAACGCATACTGCGTCTATCGTGCTGATCGAAATCTTCAAACTCATGGCTGCTCCACTGGCGGGGGTGTTCTTTTAGCTATTAAGAATGAACTAAATTCTACACCAATCATACTCTTGGAATTATCCTTCGCATCTCCGCCGTCCCTCATTACACTTTGTAGTATACAACTTTTTACCAATCGGTACAATTTTTAAAGAAGTTATCTAAAAACATGGTGATTCAGCCGACCCTGGCTAGCCGCTCGAGCTCATCGCCTTGATGCGTCATTACAATTTTGTACCGATCGGTGACAAGCAAGAATCCGTAAATCGGTTCTTTCTTTTGGTTTTAAGAAGAAAAATCGTATTTCAAGTACAGTGTATGTGTAGTGATACGTCTTGTTCGCAAAGGAGGCGAAAAAAGGTGGAAGAAGCGAATCAGGGGGTGAGTCCACATAAGATTATATGCCAAAATTTCAAATATACGTAAATACCTGGTTATCTTAAATATATAAAAACAGAAACTATCTCTCGTATAAAAGCAAAATGTGTATAATACTAAACTGTAGTATTATTAATAAATATGACACTTGTAGCCCTTAATTTTGTACTTAATAAAATTAAAATGGAAAATACTCTCAAACTTCTAAAACTAGAATAAAACAGAGTGCGAACGGGTTACAGTCAAAAATTACTAACAAACTGTTATTCATATACGAGGGCATGACAAAACATTGTTACATTTGTCGTCTGTCCACAATTACACAGAATCAAACAATATATTCGGAATTGAAATATATTATATCGAAATGAATATAAGTAATAAGCAACAGTTAACGATACGAGTTATTCGAACCGTTCTCTAGTAATCTCGTCTAATCGCACATCCTATATACCAAAGAAATACTATTCAATCACAAAAAGTGTTTACATAACACAATCAAAAGGCTGACAGGAAATATATACCGGTCGGCCTGCACATTTATTAATGTTTTACATAGAATAAAACGTTTATACCATATAAAGGAATATAAAAAATAGAAGCAAATGGTTATAATGCCTTCGTATTATCACGTTTTCGATATTTGATCCCCGTATGGGGCACCTGTGGGGCTATAAACTACAATTCGATTTGATGCAAATATTGCAAAACAAAAAACTAAAAGTTATATTTAATTATGATCCACTGACCCATACTGCAGATCTATATAAAAATTTAAGAGTATGGCAATGACATAAGGTATTAAAATTTGAACAGAATAAACTTATCTACAGGATAATAAATAAAACTCAAAAATCAAATATTAGCATAATAATTTCAAAGGATATAGCTACAATACTGTTATTATTATTACTAAAATGCAGTTATCCTCAATACCAGTGTTTAAAAACACTGTCTGGAGGAATAAGGACTATGTATATTGTAATTATTGTTATTACTGTATTAATAAATAATTTTCAAAAAAATAAAAAAAAGTCGAAGAGTGCCCTTTTCTCTCGAAATTAACCCCTAAAAACTAGCCACAAAGGCAAGCTGTCGCGTAATTTATGCGAGACTAAAACCCAAGTTGGGTATTATTATAGCTTTGCATGCCCTTCCGTTCGCTTTGCACACAACGGGGACTCAATCAACAAGCACTAACAAAGTGCTAACCTAAACTAACCCAAGGATAACCAAAACTAACTCAAAATTAAGGGAAAAACGTAAATTAATAGAAATTTTGCTAGGACGTAGACATGGATTCGTGTCGCATCGCGCGCAGTATTTTGGATTGGAACTTGGGATTTAGCCGCTCGTCATAAATTTATCGGAATGTTATCGTTCGGCTTTGTCGAAGCGATGTATACCGGAACGCATTATTTTTAAACAATTCGTGTTGATATGAGCCGACCGGTGAGGAAAAAAATTGGAGTAAAATTGCTTGCAGGAGATGTTAATAAATAATATCAATACCTATTTACAAATTCGCATTTGCAGATGCGAATAACTTTAACTAAAATTGGCCTTCACATTTGAAGATGTGAAGGGCCCCCAATAGCCTCCATCTCAGTAAGGGTATTATATTGGAGTGGTTAGATGCACACTATATCCCTACATTTGCCGATGTAAAGGATATATGTACTGACAAAAATAAAACGGTATAGTGCTATGTATTTGCAGATACAAAAACAAATAACCACCAAAAACAAATAACCACCATACTATGGCAACCCTCTTACATTAAATCATTGCATTGGAAGTATCGAATTATTACACTCTTGGTTTCTGTTCAAAACAGAATTACAGTATTTGCAGATACTGTAAATATGCTAAAAAATCGTTGCATTTGCAGATGCAGTCGAAAGCATAACCAGGGTTAAGCAGCAAGCAAAAAGGTGAAGAGTTCGTTGTATTAGCAGATACAATCGACCGTACCCACTGTCTGCAATTGCAGTTGCAGGTAGTTAATATAATCTTGAACCTATTTCTCTGTTCAAAAAACAGAAATTGCAGCATTTGCAGATGCTGTAAATAGGCTAATAGATCGTTGCATTTGCAGATGCAATCGATATCATAAGTAGCAAAACCAAGGAAATTCTTTTGCATTTGCAGATGCATTAGAAGATCCTCTCACGCTAGCTGAGGAAATAACTTATCCGAATCAAGACTTGCCAACACCAGAAGCACCAGATGATCCTGAACATAGTAATATTTGTTAATAGATAAAAAAAAAACCGACGAAATCATACCTGCGAGGCCAGAACTACATACTCAGATAGTTTTTAGATGGGACAATTACTTATTAAAGGACTAAAAGATTTAAAAAAAAACAGTATGATAGAGAAGTATCCACCAGCTGCCAACTGCAATGTCCTCAGACCATCAAAATTAAATCTCGAAGAGAGTACCTAATCCTGCCAAGACAACTACTGTATCAATTACAGAAACAACTATAGTCCTTGGGATTAGTGCGTTAGCCCTCCCTTTCAATAATTTAATTAGCCAACCATCTGAACTAGAGTTATACGTTCAAAATTGGCAGAAGTTAAAGGTAAACAGTTTAATAATAGAGTGGGTACATGATTATAAAATCCATTTCAATAGGACACCACTCCGATCAGCAAAGTAGAAGACTACATAGGACGGCAAAAAATTTAATTTCAAAATACGCATTCTTGGGGAAAACTGATCTTAAAGATGCATATTTCCTTATCCCTATGCACAGTAGTCAAAAAAGTTGTTAAGATTCGTTTTTTTGCAACGTACTATACCAATTTAATTGCGTTTCATTTGGTTTATGTACAGCTCCATATCTTTTCACAAAACTGAAACCAGTTGTAAGATATGTAAAATTAAAGGGTATAAAAACTGTACTCTACTTAGTCGATATTTTAAAAGAGAATTGCTTAAAAGCATAAATAAAATTACACAAACATTACAATATTTAGGTTTTATATAAATTCCGAAAAAAGCGTAGTTATTCCCGCGCAACAATGCTCATTTTTGGACATACTGGCAGAACAGTCTATTATCTTTTACCCTGAAAAATACTTACTCACATCTCCTTGCAGAGAGAAACAACCATTGTGGAGGAACATTTCCCTGGCTGTAGGGAAATTAGGAAGTCTCCTGAGAAACTAAACTGATTATTTTTTATTGCAAACTATAGAACAGTGAAAAAGGAATCGATACGTATTTTTTTATTTCCACTAAAGATGAATATTACACGAGCTATACCAGTTTTTAGTTTTGTATATAAAGATATACTATGCATGGTGTGACGTAACAATTTATGTGTATTATGACGTCATAAGCACATCTCAAGGCGTTGCATTTGCCTCATTTTTCGGCTCATGGAAAAAAGAAGAAAGACGTGTTTCCTTATTTTTCATGGACTATCGAAATCAGCAATAATGAAGAAAAAATAAATACATAAAAAATTGATGAAACTTCCTCATTGTCAGAAGAGCCTTTCTATAACAAAGTGTACCTAATGAAGCGATAAAAGTGATTATTTCTTCATTGACAGATAGCGCCCTCAAACAATACGGAAATACTTACAATAAATAGGGGAATTCCTGTTTTTCTAAGCGCCAACAAATATATAACAAAACCGTAAACTTATTCTTGAGCTCCTGAACATTCAATTGTCTTCGGAGTCATCCTACTCTACCATGAACTCACACAAATCTGCACTTTCTCCAATATTGAATATTAAACAAAAGACGAAGCAGTTATAAAAAGGTTTCTCAATGGAACATTTAACATAAGACCCCCCAAACCAAAATACTCAATTACTTGGGATTCCTACCCAGTTCTACAGCGCTTAAAGAGCATGTACCCTCACGAAACCTTAAATCTATAAATCTAACTTTAAAGCTAGTAACACTCTTAATACTAATAACGGCACACAAATCACGGACAACCCGGAAGTAAAAATAGACAATATTTTTAAATATGAATACATAATTGAAATCAGATTCCCGGATAAAATAAAAGCAAGTGACTTAAACAGGCTTCAACCTAATTTGATATTACCTTATTTTACTAATCAACCTGAACTATGTATAGCCACACTATTAGAGACTTACATAGAACGCACAAAGGGAAAAAGGGTGCTACCAGTCAATAAAAGGTGAATAGTTCTTTGTATTAGCAGATACAGCACTGTCTGCAATTGCAGTTGCAGCTAGTGAACATACCAATTTTTCTGTTCAAAAACAGAAATTACGGCATTCACAGATACTGTAAATATGCTAATAGATCGTTGCATTTGCAGATGCAATCGATACCACAAGTAGCAAAACCAAAGAAAATGTAATACTCACTCACAAAAAGCCCTATCACCCAGACAGCAGTCAAACCATTAGCAGATGGGTCAAGTTAATACTAAAAGCCAGCAGTATAAACACGGAAATCTTTGGGGCAGCCAGCACGCGACACGGGGCAACTTCAGCAGCTCAAAGAATGGGAGCTACATTACAAACCATTCAGAAGACAGCTGGCTCGACAGAAAAATCAAAAGTATTCTCAAAATTCTATAACAAACTTGGCGTGGGTAATCCCACTGGATTTGCATCTTGTTTATTGAACCATAATTTCTAAGGAATCATATAAATATTAAGCTACAATTATAACTTACTTACCAACTTGTTATCATATTTCAAAAGAATATTGGTATAGTATTAAAAATAAGTTAAAGGTTAATATCAGTTAAGCGTTAAACATGATATATGTACCTTCATATGTGTGTTATTAAATCTAATGATTATAAATTTGAATTTTAGTTTATAAAAAGGGCCTTACAAATCTAGGCCTACAGAAATATCGCAATTTTCAGTTAATGTAGATTACATCGCAAATACTTTAAACATCTACAAAGTGTAATGAGGGACGGCGGAGATGCGAAGGATAATTACAAGATCAATCGACTTACCTGTAAGGAAGATCGATCGGAATTATCCGAGCATCTCCGCCGGCCCTCATTACAAACCCACCCAGTTTTTACCTTCTCCCATTCACCCCAAATGCAATGTAATCAAAAATCTCACGAACCAAAATTGTAATGACGCATCAAGGCGATGAGCTCGAGCGGCTAGCCAGGGTCGGCTGAATCACCATGCTTTTAGATAACTTCTTTAAAAATTGTACCGATTGGGAAAAAGTTGTATACTACAAAGTGTAATGAGGGCCGGCGGAGATGCTCGGATAATTCCGATCGATCTTCCTTACAGGTAAGTCGATTGATCTTGTAATTAAGTCAGCAATTTCCATTAATTGACATTGTGGGTTGCAAGGTAGGCTTGTCAGATTATTGTTTTGTTACTGTTCTTGCATTATACATACCGCCCTCACTAACAACCGCATACTATGAACAATTTATTGAAATCTTAGCTTTGCATCATTGTACTCAAAATAAAAATTTAATAATATTAGGCGATTTCAACGCGCCAAACTTGAACATAAATCCAAATGATGTTAAATGCAACTTATTGAGCAATTTTTCTACTATGTTGGACTTACAGCAATTTAATAAAATAAGAAACATTAATGGCCGTACATTGGATTTAATATACTCTAACATGGAGTGCGACGTTATTGAGGACGACTCAGCGGTGTCAAGGGCGAACAGTCATCATCCGCCATTGCGCATAACGGTAAGGGGTGGCGTTGGGCATTGCAGGCAGTTTGAGCTTTGCAAGAGCGTCACCGGGTTCTTTAATTTTAGAAAAGCAAACTTTCCATTACTGTATAGCAAAATTTTAAACACAGATTGGTCGCTCGTCTATGAGTGCTCCGATGTAAATGTGGCTTGTGAAACTTTTTACAACATTCTCAGTGGTATTTTTGAGACCTCCGTTCCCTACAAGATGAGTAGGAAAAGAAGGTATCCCTCTTGGTATAGCAAGAATATCATTAGTCTAATTAAAAGAAAAGAAAAGGCCTATAAAAAGTATCGCATACACAAGACTAACTATTTTCACGACATTTTCAGGGAAATTAGGAGAAACTTAAAAACTGAAATAGATGGTGCGTACAGAGAGTACATACATAAAATTGAGGATAATATATGTAGGGACATTTCTGAATTTTGGTCTTTTATACAGGTAAAGCGGGGATTTTTGGGAATACCGGGAATATTAGGGGATGGTGAGCTGGAGCATTCGACGCCTCAAGCTATAGTCAACGCCTTTTCTGGGTTTTTTGAGAGTGTTTTCATTGAGTCTGACCCCTTATTTGAGCATAAATCAAATATTACCTCAAATGAAACCGTAAACGTTCATAAAGTGAGCGAGAGCGATAAAATTTTTGCTTCTAAAAAGCTCAAAAATAAACTGACAGCCGGTATCGATCAGATTCCTAGTTTTGTGGTGAAGGACTGTATTGGGGCCTTTGCTGCGCCTCTGTGTTTCTTGTTTAATCTATCAGTTAACTCTGGTATTTTTCCGACCTGTTGGAAGTTGGCACGCGTCACACCGATATTCAAAAAAGGGGATAGATCTGACTTACAAAACTATAGGCCAATATCTATTTTGTGTAATTTTCCTAAACTATTCGAAATATGCCTCTATAGTCAAATTTACCCTCAACTTAAATCCTTTATTTCTATCGACCAACATGGTTTTATGGAAAAGAGGTCATGCGTTACCAATCTGGGTTGCTTAGCTCAATTTATATGTTCAATTTTAGATAATGAGGGCCAAGTCGATGTAATTTATACGGACTTTCAGAAAGCGTTCGATCAGATTGATTTGTACATACTTATGCTAAAATTAGAAAAATTGGGGTTGGCTAGAAAATTGCTTAGTTTACTTGAGTCCTATCTCTTAGAGAGGCGACAGTTCGTCGAAATCGAAGGCTTTAAACCTTTTGAGTATATGGTTAAGTCAGGGGTTCCCCAAGGTTCAAACCTGGGCCCTTTGCTCTTTTTATTATCCATAAATGACTTGGCAGACTGGCTGTCGTGTCACAAGCTTTTTTTTTGCTGATGACATAAAAATGTATTGTCACATTTCGTCCATTTCTGACTGTGAATGCCTTCAGAATGGATTGGATCTCCTGGCTACATGGTGCGATAACAATAGACTTAGTCTTAATGTATCCAAATGTTTTGTAGTTTCAAAATCTGTTTTAAAATATAATTATGCAATAAAATCTCAAGAGCTAATTAGATGCATCACTATAAAAGATCTTGGTGTAACCTTTGACGAATTATTTAACTTTAATGCTCATTTGCTAAATACAATGTTGTCTGCATCGAGATCATTGGGCTTTATCTTAAGAAACTGTATAGCATTTGAAAGCCAAAGGGCATTACGGGTGTTGTTTTCTTCATTTGTTAGATCCAAATTAGAATATGCAGTAATTGTCTGGCACCCAATATATCTAGCTTATATCAATGGCTTGGAATCTATCCAAAGAAAATTTGTCAAATATTTGGCTTTTAAGCAGGATGGCGTATATCCAGCAAGAGGAACTTCACAAAAGTTGCTTCTGGATCGTTTCAATATGGTGTGTTTGAACGATCGCAGGGAAATAATAGCAATACAGTTTTTACATAAATTATGGCATAATAAAGTTGACTGCATTGGTTTGCTTAATCAGCTAGCGATATGTGTTCCTAGGGTTAGCTCAAGAAATTCCTGCATATTTTACTGTGATCGGCCCAACAACACTATGCTGACTAGATCTCCTTTGTATTTCATGTGCAAAACGCTAAATAATAGTGGTCGCGACATCGACATATTTTCAGGTTCTATGGAGACTATTAGAACTAAACTTTTGTCGATTCGTGATGACTGATTTTTTGAACGGATGGGTAGTTTTATTTGAAACATGTTTGTTTATATTTCTGGCAAGTACAAATTTAGATATAATTCTTATTATTTTTTACAATTTTTAATAAATTTTACTGTTTTTATAATTATATTTCCTGTAAGTGGGTGACTGTTGGAAATAAAGAGCTATTTATTTTATTTATTTACTATCGATACTACTACAGAAGATGTTAGAACAAGCTGGCACTTATGATTCCGCCCAGAGTTGTGCCAAACAGAAACACCCGCCAGACACAAGCTGCTCATCAACGTACGAGTTAGTTGCGAATACGTAGGATGCGGAACTTCTTTGTTTGGAGGACTGCCTCCCTTTGAAATGGACTTCCGAGTAACGGACTTCTCGAAAACTGCAACCTACAGCGCTGACTAACGTCCACCGGTTTCCTAGCACAGGCACCGCTCGTTGACTGGTATAAGATTTTCCTTTTGTGTGTGTGCCGAACATAAAAAACAAACATGAATTCTCCAGAAAAATATAGAATATATCTACCACAATGTACCAGCTCTCTCTCTGTCTGTAGTCTGTAGGCCACATATTTAATAGGTGTTCGGTGTAAAAGCTAAACTTTGCAACGTTCTATAATCCTGTGCATATTGAGCAGGAGCAGAAGCAGGGTAGGTGTTATTAAAAACACCCTCCAACATACACCATGCATCTACAGTTGAAATGATTGTAGAAGTAGTGGATCAGCAGAAATATTTGAACGATTTCAATTTATAGTAGCACAAAAGCTAAAAAACTGCTCATAATTTTTCCCACTAAAAAGACTTCCTGTCTTATATTTAGTGTTTTTGTAATGTTAAATCTAATGGAGCACAAAAGCTGTCTCGTGATCTGACAACCCTGTGCTAAGAGATAGACATGTTAGTCCAACACAGTTAAAAATAGATGGTGAACCTTAAGAAAATCATTAGTAGAAACTATCATAATCAGGGAATTTTATGCGTAGTTTTTTGCATTTACAGACATTCCACTTTCTCATAATAAGTAAAACGCTGGTCTTCTTTCAGTAACTTTATAGCTAGTAATAATTGTGCGACAACGCCGATTTCTTTTTTAGGCTTGCTCACCGAGAACTCCAGTTCAATTTTCGGTTAGGAATGCCACTTATCTTTACGGAAAATGCCTTTTTAGGAAAAACTCTTTGGATGTAAATGAAGAGTATTACACTGTCACAGCATTGAATATTGCAGGATCAAGACGTGAGTTTTGCTGAATATCGTTAAATGAGAGATTAATTTAAGTGAAATAACGTAATAAGAAAAAGCCTACGCACAAATTTGTAATCAACCACATCGGTTGTCATTGATATATGTTTGCATGAATATTTAAGCAAATAATACGGTTCTCCGGCGATATTATGCATTTACGTATTAGAAAGGCGGTGACAAAGGAACTAAATACATACTAAAGAGATGAACCTAGTTGAAAAAAGAGAACATGAAATTTTGGAACGTCGAACTCTAATTAAATCAAAATATTTGTTTCTAGTGGGAGATTTCGATTATTTTTCTGTCAAACAAACGCGCACGTATTAAATATTTTAGATTTCCCATTTGGCTGCGCGTGTCGAAATATTTTCGTCTAGGCTTGATGAGTTGTTGATCGCATAACATTGTCTAATCCAAACAATAATACCTGAACAACAACATGGAAAATCTTAAAATCACACTCTACTGACCTATAAAACCATGTGTTTTACAAGATGGAACAATTTCGTTTCTAACCATTAGGTCCAGGTTACCA
>MU195413.1:0-12947 GCA_016904865.1 Pissodes strobi
TTATATGAGCTAAGGAAATAAAAGTTTATATACTGACCATCGTAGCTATAAATAAACCAGTAAATAAAAATATAGAGTTAATAATAAATGTGCTTATCTGACTTTGTGGTTTGATCTGCTAAACTGATCTACAGGAACTAGTGGACAGCTTTGCAAATAACTTCCAGAAGGAAACGTATATGGTCAATATAAACAATTATTTCTTAAATCATTTATGACCACAAAGGTGGGGGTGGTAATTAACTTTATAACTAACCACTAATTAGTGGACTGTATTAAAATAGGGTGGTAAGGGTTTTATTCATAGGGTGTGAATTGAAACATGCATTCTAGGTAATACGTACTTTAATAATACAAGAATTAATTTGCATTAAATAAGCTAAATATATACAATGATTTCTAACCACTTTCAAGCATTTATCCTTTCACACTTAAAACTAAATAGGTAATGTACATTCGGTTAATTATTATTAAATGTCTAACGAAACTTCTTGATTATTTAAATCTAAAACGAACGCGATAACTCCTTTCTGTACTGAATTTAATTATCTTACTTTTTCAACTAACTGCCTTTCCGTTCACACAAAATACCTTGTGCTCTCCGTCTTCTTCGATTCTCTCAATTAACTTCACAAGGGATAAAGATAAGATTTCGAATAGTTTATTCGAATCTCTATGGACGGAATAGATTTCTACTGCAAATTTCCATCCGCTATTCTTCTATCTTGAACAGGAGAGACGCTACGAGCTGTATTGTCTCTAATAAATGCGTTAAAACGCCCAAAGGATTTTTTTAATCCAATCTTGGACAAAGAGAAGAGAGAGTACAGCAGATATTCTCTAATTATCTGTGCAAACAAATGAGAAACACTACTAAATATCTTGGCGTCAGCCAAAGACACGGGTGGGTGACTGGATCGATGCATCAAGGGTTGAGTATTTGTAAGGCACTTAAACGATTTTTTTTCCGTCGCGAACAGGAAGATTAGAGCGGGAAATTGCGCGGAGGCAGATGAATTTGAGAGGGTAGAAGCATGTTCTTTCCTTGTTTGACATATTGTTCTTTATGCAACATTGACGCAGACAAAGATATATTATATTGAGAATGATGAATAACGATTTCCTTGACTGGTGTGAAGTAAATTTAGTTGGGTTTGAGTTTTGACTCAATCATACTACGGACATGCAGGGTGTTATCACCAAACTATACGGTGAAAAACGCAAGTTAATACACATGTTGGAGTGTTTCCCCAACAGTACACGACCAGTGAACACGACTGAACTCCGTCTAGAAGAAGGACTCTTCACGTCGCAAGGCACTTGCTCAGTTGAAGAAGGGCCCTTCACGTGTAAATCTGTTCAACATTAACACATTCAAGGGCTTTGCTTCAAATCTGAGGCAAGGAATATTTGGAGGCGATGAAACACATTTTACCTGTTAAGTTTTTGTTTTAAATCTCCTAACGTTGAAATCGGTTAGGCTGCTTCAAAGTGTAGATGAAACGGAACATCTGTAAGAGAAATGAAAGGAAAATTAGCAACCATTAACGTGAAAGGACAAAATGGCGACGGTAAAAAAAAATCAAAAGGCAACTCACCAGACGGAAACAGTGGAATATCCTAGTTACGGGCGCCAAACCAACAAACACCAAAGCTTAGAGCAACAGATACGACCTGAAACTTATAAATGGGTCAACCAGGCTCACCCACCGCCACCATCAATGCCTCTCCACGCTCTGAGGGCAATATCCAAGCCCGGCCCCGTGGGCAGCATCAGAGCTTCAGAGCTCCCAGCAGGTAAGGAGTAGAGAGCCAAAAGCACGCGACGCCAGCCGAGCGGCAGCGAAGCTGAAGCCCATTGTTCTGCCTACAGCTCCGGCTGCAGTCGGGGGTTCCTCCACCCAGGATGATTACCCAAAACATCCAGGGAAGAGCACTCCTGGCGACAGCACGTCGAGAAAAAGGCAGATCTCTAAAGATACCCCTCCAGAATGCCAACACAAGAAGCCAAAACAGGGCGGGTCTACTTCCCATAAGAACGGCCGGAAGGGAGTGTCGCCTCTTTTGAGGAAAGGCATCCAGTCAGGACGTTCAAGTGGAAGGCCAACTGACCCGCCCAGTTCTGACTCCTACAGTTCGGCGGCCTCGAGGGCCAACCAGGTTGTTTTCAGGTCTAACAGACAAGGTGGGAAGGTGACCAAAGAAGAGGCGGACCGCTTGAGGATGCACCTCATTAACGAAATGAGGCGTACCAAGGCAGAGCTCCACTCCCGTAACTCCGGCCTTACTTAGGCGGGGTGGTTTTTGGTTACCACGGAGGATGGGGAATCCAGGGATTGGCTGCTCAACACCTGTCAGCCACTGACCGAGGGAGAAGTGTCCTTCACAGCCGTGAAATCGGCGGACGCCCCATGGCCGGTGGAGATTGTCTTCATCTTGAAGACACCAGAGCAGCCGAAAATAGAGTACGTCACCGAGATGCTAGCCATCCAGAACACCACCTTGAGTGTTCCGGAGTGGCAGCATCTGAAGACTGGTGAGCAAGGAGGTCGTGGCTGGACTAGAGCTGGCCGGGTGGATTGTGTTCTTCGAATTGGCCGCTGTGCGAGTTTACAGGGTAACCATTCGGAGAGCACTCACCGGGCGGGGCACTTCAGCCGGGACTTCCAAATCATCAGGAAGCAGGCAATAGCCAAGCAAGGTGGCTACCCCTATCCATGGTGTCCCCCATGGCGCAATTAAGGGTAAGTCAAATAAATCTCCAGCATAGCCGAGATGCTAGTGCTGAATTGGCAAGCATCATGGCTGGAAAATCTGGAGAGATTATACTAATACAAGAACCTTACTTTTTTAGGGAAAACATAAGGGGACTTGAGACCCCCGGCTTTACCATCTTGGCCGGGTGTGAAGGAGTAGAGAGGCCGAGGACATGTATCGTGATGTCCAGGGAGCTGCAGGGAACTCTGTTACCACAACTAAGCTCCAGGGACATTACGGTGATCCTGCTGGAATACATGGTGAGTGGCACAAAACATAAGTTATTAATTAGTAGTTTATATCTTCCGTATGATAACGCGCAACTTCCCCCAACGGAAGAATTAATAATGTTAATAGAATACAGTAAAGACAAAGGTTTTCCACTAATCGTGGGGTGTGATGCAAACGCGCATAATATCGTTTGGGGGAGCACTAACACTAACGCGAGAGGTACAGCTTTATTAGAGTATTTCGTATCGGAAAACCTTGAAGTAGCTAACGTAAATGCGGAACCAACTTTTGTGAATCGGCTTCGTCAGGAGGTTATCGATATTACAGTGGTAACTCGAGCATTTACGGAAAAGGTAGTCAATTGGAGGGTAAGTAGGGACATAACTATATCCGATCATAGAATGATTCGATTCGAAATTAAATCGGATAAGATGGAGAAGCCACTGAAAAGAATTCCTAGGGCAACAGACTGGAACAAATTTAGAGAAAGTATGGTAATGTCCATGGGAACTTTAGGGTAGGCTATTTCATCAAAACAAGAACTAGAAATTGAGGTGGTAAAGCTAAATAGTATAATCATCGACTCCTATGAACAAGCGTGCCCACTTAAGAAAGCGAGCGCCAAGAGGCTGCCTTGGTGGAGTGATACTCTGGACCGTCTTAAAAAAGACGTGAGAAGATCACACCGCCACGCTTTCAGGGAAGGGCGGCAGGAGCTCTGGGATGTGTATCTGGAAGTCAGAAGGAAATTTAAAATCGAGGTCCGACGCAGCAAAAGAGACAGCTGGAGGAAATTCTGTGGAGAGATGGAGTCTCTCTCGGACTCAGCGCGTCTGCGTAAGCTGCTGGGCTCGGAAAGACAAAAAGAGATTGGCTCTCTGAAAACAGGCGAACAATGGACGGCGAACAGAGAGGAAACGATAGAGCTTCTTCTAAAAACCCACTTCCCCGGAGAGGTACAGACTACCAACTGGGACGAGGAACCAGAGCCAGAGATGGACTGGAACCTTGCCCGCAGTGTGGTGACTGAGGAATCCATAACTTGGGCAGTGGGGGAGTTCAGTCCATATAAGGCAGGAGGGCCGGATGGAATTACACCCATGATGCTGCAGGCGGGCCTTGACACGTTACTCCCTTACTTAAAGAGAGTATTCGAGGCCAGCATAGCACTAGGGTACGTTCCACAAGCTTGGAGAGCAGCGGATGTCGTCTTCATCCCCAAGCCAGGGAAGAGAGACTATTCCCATCCCAAGTCCTTTAGGCCTATAAGTCTAACTTCATTTTTAATGAAGACAATGGAAGAAATGATTGACAGGTTCATCAGGGAAGAGATCTTAACTGATTCTCCTCCACATGATAATCAGCACGCCTACAGAAGGGGGAAGTCGACTGAAACGGCTCTCCATTCTGTAGTTAGAAGGGCTGAAAAGGCAATAGAAAACAAAGAAATGGCGCTAGCGCTTTTCTTTGACGTAGAAGGAGCTTTCGATAAGGCTAAAATTAAAACTATCTGTCAAGCTCTCCAGGCCAAGAGAACACCAGTTCATTTGGTCAAGTGGGTAAAAACGGCACTGGAAGACCGAAAGATGAGCGCCACGCTGGGAGAAGTTCGCGTCGAAGCCGAGGTAAGAGGGGGTTGCCCACAAGGCAGCTGCCTCTCGCCACATTTGTGGTGCCTGGTGATGGACAGCCTCCTGAGAATGTTAAATCTTGAGGGATTCTACGCACAAGCATATGCTGACGACGGGCTAGTAATGATCACGGGCAAGTTCGTGAGAACGGTCTGCGAGCGTATGCAGGTGGCGTGTCGGATAGTTCAAGGTTGGTGTGAGGAGAATGGTCTCTCAGTAAACCCAGGGAAGACCGAACTCATTCTTTTCACAAGGAAACGAAATCTAACAGGTTTTATACATCCCATACTCTGCCAGGCGAGCCTGAGCCTAAGTCAACAAGTCAAATATTTGGGAGTTATTTTAGACAGTAAATTGACGTGGAAGGCACACGTTGAACAGGTGGTGAATAAGACAACCGCGATTATGTGGCAACTGAGGAGAACGGTAGGTAGGAAGTGGGGTTTAAAACCTTACATCCTCCAGTGGCTGTACACTGCTGTGATAAGACCGAGGATTTCCTACGGATCCGTGGTCTGGTGGCCAGCGGTGGTCAGAGCCACTAATGCCCAGAAACTGGCCAGACTGCAAAGGCTGGCTTGTTTGGGTATTACCGGAGCATTGAGAACAACTTCCGGAGCAGCACTAAACATCATCCTGGGGCTGCCGGACCTCCCGATCTGGATTGAGAGAGAGGCAATGGCGGCTCACAAAAGGATGATCGACAGTGGCCTATGGCGAACGGACTACACAGGGAAAGGCCATACGACTATTGCCGCCAAAATGAGTAGGGATCTACTCATCATTGCGACCAAAGGCAATATTCCAGATGGTAGATTAAGACTGAGAAGGAATTTCCAAGTGGAATTTCCATCAAGGGAAGAGTGGCTGTCAGGCCAGGTACGTACGCCGAGCGGCGTACACGCATGGTACACTGACGGCTCATGGATGGCTAATACACAGTCATCCGGAGCCGGTGTATACCTAGACAACACTAAATCAGGAGAAAGCACCTCGCTGGGGAGATATGCCACTGTTTTCCAGGCGGAGGTGTTTGCTATTTTGGAAGTAGCAACCAAGGCGGAGGTAACAGAAGGTGTAGAGAGTATATATATTTACTCGGACAGTCAAGCCGCTCTCAGGGCGATCCAAAGGCCCAGGGCAGTTCAGGAATGTAGAGACGCCCTAGACAGATTGGCTGTGCGCAAGGAAGTAAGACTCAGATGGGTTCCAGGGCACAGTGGCATCGAGGGCAACGAACGGGCCGATGAATTGGCAAGACTAGGCTCAATGAGCCACCTCGTTGGTCCAGAACCTGGTCTGGCTTAAGTAAAAGGCAAATCTCTCAGGAACTAAATAACTGGGCCTGGAACAAGACAAAGCACAATTGGAGAGGAAAAGAAGGATGCAGACAAGCCAAGGAAATGATTCTAAATCCTGACGGATCCAGAGCAAGGCGGCTGCTAAAAAAGAGCCGAGAGGACATCAGGAACTTGGTAGGTATTCTGACTGGGCATGGAAGCCTAAACAGACATCTGCACCTTATCGGCGTGAGGGACAGCCCACTCTGCCGGAACTGCGGGACAGGGGAGGAGTCCTCATACCACTATATAGGAATTTGTGATAGGTGGAGTCGCCTAAGGAGGAAGATACTGGGAGCACCAACACTTGCTCGGGAAGATCTAAAGGATCTGGACTGGGAGGACGTCCTCACCTTTATCAAGGTGACGGGCCGTTTCAGTGCGGGCCGGGTGTTGGAACTAGCCAGGTAGGGGTGGGCGGATCGGGGATGGTGAAAAGGGACTTATAGGCCTACTTACCGGGCTTCGGCCCCCCCCCCCCACCCTTACTACTACTACTACTACTACTATAAATGGGTCAGGTAGAAGATCCCTATAAGAGCAGTTCACGAAATTCTTCTACCGTGAAGCCAACTCTGCGAATCACAACGACCGACTTTTGAAGAGTGTTCCCTGTTAAATTTTTATCGAAGGAGAGGATGGAAAGAAGGCTACGCGCAAACCTCACAGCAAGCTTCATGACAAAGTTTAAACTAGCCAATCTCCTAGGAGCTTTATGCCAAATCTCATATATAAACATGGCTTTCCTATCAATATTTGAAACAATCACAGAGCTTTTGGCCTGGCAAATCCTAGTTAACTTAAATAAATGCACTTACCACAAAGAGAATAGGTACTTAATTAGTTTTCCAATATTTCACTAAAACGTGCTTCCCAATTAGCTCCTGTACTTGATTAATTATGTATTAAAGCTCCGCCCGACTCGTGGCAGGCGTATTCCAATGCTAAGAATTCCGACTAAGTTTTTATGACAACCTGTTCCCACGAGCTATGACGAGATCCGAGATCCAACCACTCATGTTTCTTCTGATTTTTCTTATTTTCCCATTTCACTACGTTGCACAACGACACTGATAGCATGAACATAATTTCCAATAATATTCCACTACAGTCAATCTCAGAAAGAAATATTTATAAATCCCGCATCGATAATATCATGGTTTGCAACACATTATTTGGGCTTGTCTATCGGATACGGGTGCAAAGCAAATCGTCAAATCAAGATGTCAATTGACACGATTTCTGAAACATCAATCACCAGTAAATTAGCAAAAAAATGATTGCTAAATTATCAACAAAAATCGAGTAATACGGCCCTCTATGATGATAAGTTCACAAATAACTTCCATAGTAAAGTAGCAATTACAAAATATATTCAGGTTAATGATTTACTGCGAGTCTGTTTTCATGACCTCGTTTCTCCTAAGAAAGTAAGAAAACTCCAGAAGAGTTTCAACTAATAAATGAACATTGAAAAACGCTTCCAAGAGACAATTCGAGGAAAAGAGAGCAACCGGCTAAAAATGTAATCAACAAAACCCAGTCCAAGAAAAGGATATGGAAGTCATTAGAACTAGAATCCACTACTTCCATACAAGGTATGTATTTTATGTAATTAAGAATTCGTAAGATCATTTAAGTAAAAATCTTGAGCTGATTTAGTGTTATTGACAAGCATGGAGTCAAGCCCCTGAAACCCACTTAATACTAAATTTTTACTTTTATTTAAGGGAAGCACATGCGTGACCCGGTTCACCCCTTCCGAAGAATACTAAAGTAAAACAATATTGTCAAAACAGATCGTCCAATCACTACAACAAGACGAGAACGTAAATGATATCATTTTTACGTGTGCTTTTATTTTGAAATTTAATCAATGTGTAAACAAACCCCTCATTACCATTCGAGAATGGCGAATGGCACAAAAATCAATAGCAAAAATGGTGAACCCACATTTTGAGAGATTATAACTTTAATTACCAATCAAGTATACCGTCATTTTCTCAGCGTTACAACTGATATCTTGCAATGTACAAATCTGCCTCAAGCATTAAATTGCGTCGTTCGGTTGGACAGCAGCATAGCACAACTGAAAAGGTATTGGGTTTAAAACGAAACAAAGATATAATATTACCATGTACTCTCCAATTCGGCTCAAACCACATAACGCGAAAAGTGTTTTACGCCCAACCGATTAAAGGGTAACAATTTTAAAATTTATATCGGCGATTCCTAAATCCTTTTTAATTACTGACAATTAAACGCTATCGAGTTTCGGCGCGGATTAAAATGAAACAAAAGGCTTAAATTGGGTGAAAAAAATATTCGCTATATAAATTGATCAGTGACGGTTGATCGAACATAAGGCCGAATTGGTCGGTTACCCTTTAATAAAATTTGCTGAAACCAAAAATATTTTCGCTGTATGGTGAAAAGTAATAGGGCCCTCACAAGAGCACATTAAAAATGAGAAAAGAGCCTAAGAAAGAGTTATTAATGAAAATCAATAAACTTGCAAGTTACAACACAAATGAAAAAATAATAATTATTATCCTACAATCGTAAGATAAATATAAATAAAACTAGCACACATGAATAATAAAGAAACATAAGCACCTTTGATCTGCACGTAATGACAATATTTTAGCTGCTATCAATTGTGTCCGGGCCTAGATCTGTCCATTTTTTAGTTTCTTTTAAATTGTTTCAATGGTATCTATGTTTATATATTCTCTGCTTCATCCTCATGGTGCTTTTTTATGTTTCCTTATTAGTGCTCTCATATTCTCTGTTTCATCTTCATTGTGCCTTTCTTGTTGGGTTAATTTACCTTTTGGTTTATTTTCTTGCTTAATTGAGTTTCTATATTCTCTGCCTCGTCCTCGTTGAACTTTTTTGTTCCTTTATTTAATTATGTTTTCCTTTTCTTTGCTTCATCCTCATTGCACCTTTCTTGTTATTTCTGTCTATTCTATGTTTGTATATTTTCTGTTTAATCCTTATTACGATTATTTAGCTATGTTTGATTAGCCTCTGTTTCATCTTCCTTGTGTCTTTCTTGTTCATCCTGCACAGGATTTTCCTGGTTGATCTTAAAATGGTTTTCCAGTATCTGTTAAAGAGTTCTTTTACTGATACTGAATGCTTAGTGTTTCATTTTTTTTATCTAGTTACTGTATATGTTTTAGGGCATTAAAACTGAGGAAAAAATATATGAAATTAGCACACATGAATATTAGAAAAACATAAGCAACTTCGATCTGCAAATGATGTCTCTCAATGGTACCTTCTCCTAATTATGTTTATATATTCATCATGGTGCTTTTCCTTTTATGTTTACTTATTAATATTTTTACACTGCTTCATCTTTATTATGTTTATTTTGCATCGTTAATTTAATTTTTTTGGATTATGTGCTTCACCTCATTGCGTTTTTTTTGTTACTTTTGTCTAATTATGTTTGTGTATCCTCTTTCTTATTAAGTTTTTTTAATTATGTTTGATTATTTTATATTTCATCTTCGTTGTTCCTTTATTATTACATTTGTTTATCTATCGTTGTACCTTCTTCATTTCGCTTGTTTAATTATAACTCTATATTCTCAGCTTCATCTTTAGTGTGTGCTCTTTGTTAATCTTGCTCAGGGGTTTTCGGCCTAATGTACCTAAAATGGTTTTCGAGTATTTCTTAAAGTGTACTTTACTTCTCGGTAATATTTTTAACGTTCTATTTTCTTCTCTGTCCACTGTATAAGTCTCGTTTTTTACTTGTAGGCAAGCTTTTTCAATAGTGTCAAGAACAAAAAGGTTAATAAATCTTTTTTGGCAGCCATGTTCGATGTATGTATGGATGTTATACCATGCGGTACTCTTACTATGGTTAATTTTGTCTTGGAGCTCGTCAGTGCCAACATGAAGTATCTTTTATTGTTTTAATTTACTAATTTTTTCCTTTTTGATACGCCACTGGCATTGCCCATGACGTGGAAAAAGCAAATTCTAATTGGTGAATCGTCCGAACCTGTTCTCATGTTATCGTATTTATTTTGATGATTACTTCATGTGTGAATCATACGCAAAATCATTTTGAATAATATCGGAAATAGCGTATACCTGAATGTGAATATATATGAGTATTTAGTGCAGTTCATTATTCACATTCAGCTTGTGTAAAAGCTATAATACTACGTGTAAGCTAATAGATAGAACTTTCTCATTTATATTTTCTGTTAACAAAGAAATTATGTGAAAAGTATAGAACAAAGTTAATTGTACGGAATCTGTGGATAGATCCAGATGTCTTTTTTAATAGCTAGACGCAGTTTCGATAAATGTTAAGTATGGTCGGTGAAATATACAGTTATGGAAAATATTTGTCTGGTCATAGTCCAGTAGTGAGTTAGAAAGAATTTAAAAATGTAGACGCCGAACTATCGCTGTTTCCCTACCCCAAGTATTCTAGATACTAAACAATACCTCGTGTCTATTCTTGATAACATATAGCAACCCGCCATTTCAGCCGCCAATGCCGCTGGTTTTCTTATCAAAGTCAAAGACACTCTCAAAAGTAGCTTTGTTAGTACCAAATAAAATAATGTTGTAAACAGTCAACTTTACAAAATAATAATTAGTTTAAATCTAAAATTGCCCAGAAAACCAAATCTCCATATATAGAAAATGAATAAGCGATAAATTATACACACTATATAGAAGATACAGAAATAAATATTTAAAACAACTCAAACACGAGTTAGCATGATTGCTATTCAAAGGAAGACATAAGATTAAATAAGCTAAAACGTATTTAAAACCTTAATTGCAGGCATAATAGACAACTAAACTTTGTGCGCGTCTACCATGGTATACGTCTCGCAGTTGTACATAAATAAACCTTAAAGATTCAGATTATGAAATACCGTTATGTAAAATTATTATAACCGGATAGTCAATAAATCAGAACGACAATGTTGATCATTTAGCACAATATAAATCAAATTGAAAGAATAAAGAAACCCTAGTAAATGTAGCAGTTATTTAGATTACCATTGGTAAGCTGTGCTTCTATCGAAACAATTCCAAAAAATATTTATGTCAATACCACGCAGAAAGAATTAAAATACGCAATCTAATACAATGCTGGAAAATACTAATAACACGCCAATAACCTTATGTTAACCTCAGTTACCCTCAAATAACGATGGTAAGCTATATTTTAGCCAAGCACCCCTTAATCACTTTGAACATTAAACAAAGTCAGCCCAAATTACCATTAAAGTAGCCCCTAAATCACGATAAGTAAAAAAAATAAAATAAAGTAAAATAAAATATAACGTCACTGAATACACTAGATAATATCCTGAAATAAAACTTATCTAATACGTGATCAAGCCAACAGCGAGTTCATCCAGGATCCAGGGTTCGCCAAATCGCTGGAGCGTCAAGATCGAGATGTCGCACTTCGTGAGCGTTGAGGTTTGGACCAGTGAACGAGATACGCAGTTAAATTGATGGTTACTACGAAACCACGTGTAGTCGGAGGAGTCTCAGGGGAAATCCGTAGGCCAATAGCAACCACTACCGGAAGTAGGAAACTAAGGAGAAAACCGGAAAATAGAAAGAAAAAATCCCTGAAACAAAAATTGGGCACATTAAAACGGTGATCAAGCCAAAATATGAAGGAAACAGGTACGGAAACTCAACAAATAACAGGTCAAACCAATAATTGTTCCAAAATTACTTAACCAACATACCTTAAGATCTTAAACGGGGTTCAAGCGAGTCTACAAATCTTCACTAATCTACAAACATCCATGAGACGAGAAGCCACCGACGACCACAAACCTGCTCAAGGGCTTCGTTGAATATTCCCCTTACTAGGGCACTGTATATTTCACACAAAATAGCAGTATTTCAACGAAAAATCCCAATTTCGAGAGCCGCGCACTGAAACCTTCTAGTTCCTTCAATATCACATAAAGACTAAATTGGCTTACCTTAAAATGACGACACCAGGAGAATCATCACCGCGCCTGCCCAACGAGCCATGTTGTCAGCATTACTATTTGTGACAAAATACCAGAAAGCTATGATGTAATGCTACCGGATTCGCCAATTTAATCGATACAAGGACTTCTTAGGTGGGAATACATAATCCACGTGTTATGTGGCAGCCAAAATTACAATCAGCACACGCCTCTAATAGCATTATGCCAAGTAAGATATTAACTTGACAACAGTGTCGACCGTGAAGACCACGCGCTTGTCCAGAAACCTGTCAATTATGCCGCCAAAATTACATCCACAGAAGTATATGAAACATAGGACCATTTCCTTGTCGTAGTGCAGGATCAACTCCGAGCTAAAATATTATCGAACTTTAATAACGAATAATCAGTGGAATACTCCATGAATATACAAGCTTAGAGTGCCAAAGATTTATACCATCCAATACAATTAGCCAATTCAAACGTGTAATAAATAAATCCTACAATTAGACAACGCAACTTAGAGTAGTTCTCGAGTCGATATCGATTGACGGACCCGACGCGGCCTTCGTCGACCGACTGTGAGTCTATGGTTCCAATCCGACAAGTGACAAGTCATACTTCTAACAAACATCATTGTATCATTCCCAAAATGAGAATATTCCGTAGTAATCACCTAAGTAAAACAATGGATTACCAAATTTAAATCAACGAGAAAATTACCACAGTTTGACCATCAAATGTACAAAAACTAAGTTCCAATTTCAGTGCTAGATCTCCCTAAATAACCTTAAAATATAACTCATGCATGCATTACATTCCAATTACTCTGCTAATCTGTAACCAATATATCACTATTGTTTTCTTTTAGACACAACCCTCTCAGAAAGGCCGAAATACATTCCAGATGCCTAAAACATCTCAAATCAGTAATTAAGAGCCATAATTAGCAAAGTTCCATGGGATATGGCGCATCAAATCCCATCGTCCTCCCCCAGGCTGGA
>MU195414.1:0-11810 GCA_016904865.1 Pissodes strobi
TAAAAAAATAATTATTGTTGACAGTGTCCACTGACAGCTTTATGTTCTAAGCCGCCTTGCGAACCCACTTATCTTTAGTAATAACTATTATTACTATTAAAAAGAGACGTTTTTGCATTAATTTATCGACATTTGAAGAAAAAACAGCATATTTTATTTGGAGGAAAAGTTACTTTTCATGGCTTGCTCTCTATTACCAGCCTCACTCCGTTCGGCTGTTAAACACGAACGCGCCATGAAAAGTATTACTTTTCCTCCATATAAAATAATATACTATTCCGTTCGCCTTCTTTAGACTTCTGCAAAATTTAAAATAATAGCAACAAACGTGTTTTCTTTTAGTTTGTACAACCGCAGTTTATGCCTATCCTTATATTTTTTAGTTTGCATTAAAATAAAAACAATGTTATACATTTTACACTCATAAAGTTTAAAAGTTTGATGATTACAGCTCAAAAACGAAATGTCTCTGAAAAACATGAGTTTAAAGCCGGTGTCAACGTTCCAAAATATAGTTAACTACCTAAAGATTGTTAAAAACGTTGAGCGTAAGTACAAATGCACTTTTAAAATATTTTTTCCAATCCTAGCAATGCACGCCTCTGCTTCATAATCAGAGTTCTAGTTTTTCTGCTATTCGGATTGACTTCGTATATACTATACGATTATGAGTTTTTTTCAAAGACATATAAAAAACAACAAACCGATACGGAAAAAACGCCGGGAACATGGCGGCCAGTTTCTTCTAGACGAGGGGCACCTACGCGACGTTGTCGGTATGTCCGAAAAGAGGGAGTATCGCTGATTTCGTGACCAATGTGAAGTAGTGACACAGCTTATTCAATAACCAGCTATTCATCTCTATCGAAATCGGAAAGTTGGAGTGTCGGGCACTGCGCTTCCTGACAGTGCCCTTAGCGGTTCAGTTTCACAGTCTCGTGATTTTTCAGGCCATGTAATGACACGAAGCGAACTGAATTTAAAATGAATATTCCCTTCAAAATCCACGACAAATTCGCCCGAAGCTGCGGCTATTACCCTAAAAAGACCGGAAATTTCGGATTTTTATACAATTTTGCCATTTAAAATCGTTTTCAAAAGGATTTTAGACGATAAAACATCGTATTTTAAATCAACCGAATTGTCAAAAGCACAGCTTATACCGTACCGAATCAGTTATTGAACTCTACGTCGGCTCCTTTGATGTCGATGAAGCCAGATTTGACTTTTTCATGCTTTCTTGCTTTCCTCATTTTTCGCGCATGCCCTTCATACATTAAAAATGTTAGGTTTTAATGGCCAGCTGGAACTCAACAGAGACGGACTGGATTTAATTTAGTTTACATTTTTAGCAAATTAAATTAAACATGATATGTAACTGTAAGTGAAATTGATAAAAAAAGATATCTGGTAAACGTGATCGAGAATGATCAGTCATTTATACATAACCATGAATATGGTGTTTATAAGTGTAAATAAATATATAAATATTTTGATATGAACATAGAATATCAATTTTTCTACAGCCGCGCGCAAAATAACTAATTGCTAAATTTAAATGATATCGCAAAATCGACGAATGCCGTGGATCCTTATTTTGCGCTCTAGCGCGAACATGGAAAAAAAAATTCTCACTTTTTTCGTCGAGTGTGCTATGAATGGTCATGTAAGCCGAGGATAAATAAATGACAGTCATGCGTTTGTTACAGTTTGTTGCTGGCACTCCTGTTCTAAATATGCCCGAAGCCCGAATATAATATGTCAAACCTGACAGTCATTTGCAAATTTCAGAATAAGTATAGAGAAAAATGTGCATTTAATTTTAAAAAATGCAGCTGTAGAAAAAGTTCTCTGTGTTTTTCGAGCGCAAAGTAAGATTGCCGTTTTCGAAAGATTACTACGGGCAGAAATTTTATCAAAAATGTGATCGCGTCAAACGGCCTTAATAAATTGATATTTCGTCACTCGAAGCCATTTATATAGTTGTAGGCAATGAATAAAGAGTTGTAGGTATGTGATATTGTTCACTACTTATTTCTAATTAAATTTACATACCATCTTTGTAATATTAGTGTGACGGTTCTAAATTGGTTGCCTTTATTATGGGATGCTAAGAGGCTAGACAAAACTACAATTTATGTCTCAAGTTTAAAAAGTTAAACTTCCTGCAGAAGGGAGCCAAACAATTATCGACGTAGAATATAAATTTATCATGCAATGTGATATGAATGAACTATACTTTAATCTCAATACTTAATGTAAACATCTACTTACAACCTTTCATCTTTCGGAAAACTAAAATATCCTGAAGCTGGATTGACTTTCTTGTGCCCTTTGCAGACAAAACAACGTACGGCCATGGTTAACAATGAAAACACGTTAATGATTAAATGTCCAAAAAGTTAACACACTTAATAACTAAATAATCGAGCACAAATAATAACACGCAAACAATCCAATCAGTGTTGCCGCTGGCATGAAATGAAATTATGTGATGGCTTAGCCAAAATTATCAGATTTTGATGTAAATTATGTTAAAACCTGAAGATGGCGGGACCAGCAAAATATATCTTCTGATTCGCCATGAGGTTCGTTTTTTTGAAACCATCCGCCGAGTCCTCCCGCCTAACGAGTCCTGGGCTTGCGCGCGCATCACAATGTTTACATCTATTTTTTTCACTTCACGCAAAAAAAAACAGGTCTTGCCGCTGGATTCGAACCCGGGCCGCCGTGTCACAAACGCAGCATCTAACCACTGCGCCACGA
Source organism: Pissodes strobi (assembly GCA_016904865.1). Taxonomy (NCBI): domain Eukaryota; kingdom Metazoa; phylum Arthropoda; class Insecta; order Coleoptera; family Curculionidae; genus Pissodes; species Pissodes strobi. The sequence continues at coordinate 2,767 of MU195414.1, forward strand.
GACCCGCTGGAATCATTTCCTTGGACCATAAAGACATCTTTTTGTCAGAAATGTATTTATGATGCGCGCGCAAGCCCAATACTCGTCAAGCCGGAGGCCTTGGGCGGATACTTAAAAAAAAAAGGTTTGCGATTCGCCGTTTATTAAAAATTTTTAATTTTATCCCCACTTACGCCATGAACAAATAGATGGCGCCGAAAACAAGGCGATCTTACAGTGGCTTAAAAGGCACTGTAGCCCAACGAATTCCCCCGACGTCGTTGCTGCAGCCTGTAGCAATACCTCCTAAGTTATTGACGGTAGCCGATCTTAAAGTCACTGAATAGGTAAAGGTTAATCTTTTTAGCTGCGTATCGACCAAAAAAACCATTGCGAGCAAACGTTTGCAACTGTTTGCAGTTCTATTATTGACAATCGTCTCCACCAGCCAATTATTCGCAAACAACTGTACCCAAAAAAACAAAGCGCACACACAAACAACAAATCCTTTTGATGTACCGATACCGCTCGAAACACGACCAAATGATTGCAAACGTTTGCTAATACGCGTGATAAACGTCTCCACCAAACAAACATTGAGGTTGCAAACAATCGCAAACGTTTTGCGCGCCTGGTGGATACGTACCTTTAGATGTCTCCTACTCGAATCGGTGGTTACAGTGGCTCTATCTTGTATAGAACTGCTGTATCGGTGGTTTTCTACTGCCTCCCTCTATTTTCAAGTAATAAAAGCTAGGCATACAGTTAGTGAATATTTATACTAGATGGGGGCCTTTTAAATACTTTAAATCTTACACAGTCTTTTTTTATAAAGCCACTGTATTTAATATCAAATTATATTTTTGGCATAATAAAATGTCTGTTAAAATTATGTTAAAATTGATAATTATGCCATCGTCAAATTTTGTATCAGACTGCTGGCAAAATTATGTTAAAATCTGATAATTATGTGACGATCGGCAACACTGAATCCAATCTAAGAACGTAACCTGTTGCTTCTTGTCAAAAAATCGAGAGTCCAACGCTGTGCGGTGTGTTCAGTTTCCGACTCAACCAGGTTTATGTCTCTTCGATTCAGCAAACTGTCGTAATAGAAAAAGATAACACTACATTGAACACCAAACCGGTTCTGTTATTCATAAATAAACGAAGTCGCCCTCATATTAAGCAATTTTTCGCGAGGTTAATCCAGCATAAACGGTTTAGGTTTTGAGCATAATCTAACGTTTTCGCGACATAACCTGAAGTAGGGGAAATGTTGATGACGTCATCGTTAGGTTAGCCAAGCATAATCCGGTCTGGAGCGGGTTTTGCTTGGGTTATGTCATTTGCATCAGACAGAAAATAGCGTTTTCGCCAACAAAACCGAAGTATCTCCAGTGTATCATACATTTATGTTGGTGGGGATAGGTATATGACGTATAATGGTTAATTCATCATAAATTAGCATAATCTAAACCCAATTCGCGAAAAATTCCCTATAATTCGGCTCGTAGCAGACGCCGAGAATATGAGGAAAATGCTCCTATTGGTTGGATTTTATTGCTTCAAAACACGTGGAGAGTTAAATAACTGATTCGGTACGGTATAAGCTGTGTCAAAAGTATTATTCAGATGCTCAGACGTTTAGAAAAATATTAACTCATGGCCCTCTTCTAAAATTTTCACTTGACTTTCCCAAATCAAAGGATGCCGCTGCAAGATGAGTAGCTGGTTATTGAATAAGCTGTGGTAGTGACGTAGGGCCCAGTTTACATATCGTTTCTAGCGGAAAATAGGGTAATTTTTCAGTTTAATAACAATTGGAATTTTCTAATAGTATATTAAGATACTAGTTTTAAAAGATCATATCGCACAAGCACGAAATTAGGAAACGACCCGCTTGCGGGGAGTTTCTTAACGTGCGAGTGCGCTAAATGTCTTTTAAAACGTGTATTTTATACTAGTTTTTCTATTTTGCATGATTTTTAATGAAAAACATTAATTTATTCGAGTCGCGATCAAAAGTTGGACGGGCATCTTGTCACTTTTCACGTCTGTATTATTAGGAATCCCATTCAAAACGGCGTCGAAATTTTGGCTAGTGACCATTGACATTGACCAATTTTGTTAATATCATAGCAAGCAGTCAACAAAAATAGTGATTTGCGTATCGAAAAGACTTCTTTATAATACCAAAATAGAAACAAATGTTTTTTTTCTTTATTTAGACACTTTGAAAAGACGCTTTTGACAATTAGAATGTTGCGCAATTGTTTGGATATCCGACAAAAATGACCCAATGTTCGACTATTGAGGAGCTGAAATGTAAATATTAGGAAATTTTCGGCATCTGACGCACAAAGTTACCAAAGGTTTCACCTTTTCTTACGGGGTAACTCGATTCGGGGGCTTAACCAACAAGAACTAATCCGAGCTAACCCAAATTAATGTAAAAAATAAATGTTCCACTTCACGTATAATAGCCCTCCGCTCGCTTAGCTCGCTCCGGGGCACAACCACACAAAATTAACCCAAACTAACTCAAGGCATGCCCAATATAAAAAAAATTGTCAGTCAAGAATGCAAATATTAGTTTTTTTTTTATCTTGGGCATGCTTTGGGTTAGTTTTGTTTGGTTGCGCTCCCGAAGCGAGCAAAGGACCATGCGTACAACCATTTTTTAACATTTCAGCTCCTCAAAAGTCGAACTTTGGGGCTTTCTTGTGGGATAACCAAACAATTGCTCAACATGTTAATGGTCAAAAACGCCTTTTAAGAATGTCTAAATATCATGATTTCAGTATATTGTATTCGTTGCTTGGCAACATGCAATAACTGTACGTACAACATTTCCGTCCTAGGACGGGAATATAACATTTCTGTCCTATTTAAACACCTTTTTTTGTCAGATCTGGCGTTTATCAAAAGCAAGATTTAGCTGTAGTTTCCGTAGTTACGTAATAAACTTCAAGCTCGCTAGATTCAAAACTTGATGTTATATTGAGTTTAAATTTAAAACACCGTTTTTATTTAGAGTAATATTTTTCTCTATTTTTATAAATACGTATTCTAATTATTAATATGCGTATGTGCAACTCGTAGGAAAAGCACATTCCTGGACTCTGTGTTGTTGGCCTCGGCTGCGCCTCGTCCAGCAATTGCCACAATTGTCCAGGAATGTTTTGCTTTTCCTTCTAGTTACACAATATACTGTTTTACAAAATTCCATTTGTTGTTACAATGAAAATTTATCAAAAATAGGTATCACTTAATATTTTTTTTGTGTTTTCTATTTGATTCAAGATTTGTATTATAAATGTTTATATATTATAATCTGCACGGTATACTTTAAAGCGAAAAATATATATTTTGACATGCTCTATTTTCTAATAAATGTAATTTTTCTGTTACGTTATTAAAAACAAGCTGCCGATTTTCCATGATACAGACATACTCTTAAGTGTTATCGGCAACAACGCCGCAGGAGCGGTAAGTAATACTATGGCTTGCCTACTATTTTATAAGAAAGGAAAGAAGAAGGGGAACAATGTTGGCGTGTTCATATTTAGTAAACAAATCGGTCTACTAATTTTTTATATGTCTTTGATCCAGACCCAACGCCTTAAGGTCCTCGCGCACTTATCGGAAGCGTCGCGAACGGAAGCGTGGCGAGGTGAAGCGTCATTTTACAGATGTGCGCGCACTGGGACGAAGCGTCGCATCGCGTCTCGAATGAAATGAAAGGCGCGCGGTGTGGCGCGAATCAAATTCAAAATCTGCTTTATTGTCTAAACAAACTTAAATATTGTTGTTAACAAAGCTTTAAGAGAATAATGCTACAATACTACGTCTAAATACTACTTAGGTCAAAATACAAAAGGAACACCTAAGTGTAATAAAATTACATAAAAACTACATATGAAGAGTCAAATAAAAGCGAATAAAGGTTTTAAAGTTAGCCACAAAATTTGTAGTTACAGATATGGATAGAACTCAGTAGATAATCCTAGACAATAACATATAACAATAAATAGATCCAAAACATTACCCATTACCTACAAGCAACACAAAAAAAAACATTTTATGGAACAGGAACAACTGAAACAACCACAGTATTTTATTGTTCAAATCTGTCAGAAAAATATTCAGTAAGGGTATAGTAGTCTTTGCTTAATAAGAATCTCTTGGTGGAACGTCTAAACGCAAGAATGGTATTCGTTTGGCGCAAAGACCAGGGCAAATGGTTAAAGATCTTTCCCCCATTATACACAATCGAGCTTTTTACTTGTTCAGATCTAGGTATTGGTAATCTAACATATGAGGTTTGTCGAGTATTATAACCCGTATCCTGCTCCACACTTAATTCAGCACAAAGTAAGTATTTTGTGCTCAACAAATAAGGAACGAAACTAACCTTAAATAAGCATCTGATAGCCCGCTTTTGTAAAATAAAAACCTTATTAAAGATATATTGGGAACATGATCCCCAGAAGCAAACACCATATCGGAGATGGGCCCCGATTAATGAAAAGTATGAAGTTCTGGCCACTGAGTCATTTAAGGCACTCGCAATCACCCGAAGAGCATAACAGCCTGAAGAAATTTTGTTGCATAATAAGTTCATATGATTCTCGAATTTTAACCCAGGATCAATGTACAGACCAAGGAATTTACTAAGGTCAGAAGGTGTCACAATATCATCGCTCAAATAAACATCATTTAAAACACATTTAAATTTTAAGATATTGGTCTTAGCAATATTGAAGCAAAGCTCATTAGCATCACACCACTTTTTTACCACAGACAAGTCAGACTGGATATTTGCCTCAAGTTGTTGAGAGTCTTTATTATGTCACAGAATGGTGGTATCATCAGCAAAGATGGTGAGATGGCCATTTATTGAAAGATGAGGCAAATCATGCACATAGATTAGGAATAAAAGTGGTACCAGTACTGAACCTTGAGGAACACCTATGATGGATTCCACGTCATTGGAGTTTTGGCCTTGAAAAGTCACAGTCTGCACTCTTCCCATCAAATATGAACAAAACCACTCCCAAACCAGCCCCCTAAAACCATAAGCTTCCAACTTCCTTAGCAGTATTCTGTGGCTGACACAGTCAAAGGCTTTTGACATGTCACAGAACACCGCAGCTGCACAATCACCTTTGTTTAGTCCAAGATACAACTTTTCTAAAAAATTGAAAATGGCATCAGTAGAGCTTTTGGATGCCGGAAAGCCAAATTGTTGTAAACTAATAAGGTTGTGCAAGTTTAAAAATTTAACAACCCTATTCTTGACTAGTTTCTCCACTACCTTTGATAATGTAGGTAACATGGATATTGGCCTAAAGTTTGACGGATTATTTGCATCTCCACCCTTGAATAAAGGGATAATAAAAGCTTTCTTTAAGCAAGACGGGAGCATTCCTGTTGAAAAAGAGATATATTAATAGCCTCTGCAAACACACTCAAAGCTGTCTCTGGCAAAGCCAGCAACATCCTGACCGATATTTCATCATATCCAGAAGAATTTTTTTTGGAAATTTGATGTAAAACTTCTTGAATTTCCAAGACTCAAGCTGGGGCAAAAAATAATGCATCCGGAACAGACAAGTGACTCAAATATTCATGAAAATCCACACCAGCGCCACAAGTATTAAAAGGCAAGTTACTTACTATATTGCAGTAAAAACTATTCATCTGACAAGCATTAAGAAGTGAAGAGCTGGACTGAGGGTGGGACTTGCCCTTGCCTATCAACCCGTTGACAATTTTCCAAGATTCTCTAGATTTATTTTTTGAATTAAATATACGACGTTGATAATAGTTATATTTGGCAAACTTTATGATTTTTCTGTAAACTCTACGATATTTATTATAAAAGGTTACAAAAGGTATATTTTGAGAAAAATACTTTTTCATATTTTACTGGATATTTTTATGCCCTTTGTAAGCCATGGTTTTTTTGCATTATTTTTTATAGTGGTTAACGGAAATGAACTTTTAAATAAAGATACCAAAATATTATGAAAATCCTGAAGGGGATCATCCAAGCTCAATGCGTTTTCCCATTAAGACTGACCAGCTTTTAATTTAAAGGTGTTAAAGTTTTTTTTTCGAAAAAAAATACGAAAAGAGTGCATTGTTCTGAAGGTACGATGAGCAGTTCGTCAGAAGAGGATCTCTTTGTATTAAGTTTTATTGCCACCATGGAAGAAGAAGAACAAGAAGAAAAGAAGAAAAAATGCTGGGTTGATAATATGAATCAAAAGTGAGACAATTATGGAAAATTTAATCATTTGTTTTAACGACCTTAGACAAGATAAGAAGAAATTTTGCAAATATTTTCGTATGTCTGAGGAAAAGTTTTTTGAACTTCTTGGTATATTAAAGCATTCTATAGAGCATAAAAATACAATGTTTCGAAGCACTACTTTCTATCAAATACTACTACCAACTGAAATATGAAGCACGAATCACTTTAAAATTTGAATCTTCTCGTCGCTCGTTGAACGCGCATTGAGGCGAAGCGTCAGGAGAAACGACTCCTACTTGGTCCAAAGAGAATTCGCGCGTCAACCGACGCGCCTCTTCGCCTCGCGCCGCTGTACTGCGCGGACTGCCATAAAATTAAATGTAAATCAGTCAGGCGAAAGATACACAATTTTCTTCGCGTCGCTTCCCTTCGTGACGCTTCCGATAAGTGCGCGTGCACCTTTAAGGTATAGTTCCGCTTGTGCGTAGGACACATGCAGTGGCTGCATGCAGCGGCCGCTGCGTTCGACGAAGAGACTCCTCATTCGGAATTACGAACAAGTGGTTCATCTTGTGTGACGCAGCTGTCCGCCGCACAAGATGAACCACTTGTTCGTAATTCCGAATGAGGAGTCTCTCCGTCGAACGCAGCGGCCGTTGCATGCAGCCACTGCATGCGTCCGACGCACAAGCGGAACTATACCTTTATGTTGTATATTGTATAATTCGGATCGGTGTGCGATATGAATTTTAGCACAACGAGCCTTTTCGTCGTCGCGTCTCCGCTGATGCCGCTCGCGTGTTTTCAACGGTTATTTCAATAGACGGTCGGTGGTGCTGCCCAATCTCAAGCACACGGCAGGTTTGTTGCCGCGTTTGATTTTAAACGCGGTTATTTATGTTGAATTTAGTAGCACAAATTGTGATTTAGTAGCCAGGCCGTATGCGCTAGTTTACTTAATTTAAGCATTAGTCGCAAGTAGTTTTCCTGATATTATTTATATATATTTTAAGATATTATACATAATAACATTAGTTTTAATTATGACTATGACACCCATATCCACTGCAGGAGTACGTTGTTTTTCGACTTTGAAGAGAATTAAACGATTTCTGCGAAACACAAGAGAGATTTAACTCTTTGACAATGTTCTCGGTTGAAAAAGAGCTGATTCATTTTACGTTTTAATACAAAACTCATAGAAAAAATTGTAAATGAAAAAATAGACGTATGGATTTTGTATATAAAAAATTTATTTAAAATGTATCTACCCACTTTAAAAGACTATGTTCAGTATGTTCTCTTCTTTCATGTGTCCGGTTTAGAATTTTAAGTATTTGCTTTATTAATAAATAACCAAAATTAGAAAAAAAAGTTCTAAGTAGAATCAATGTTAGTATTTTTATTTATCTTCGATACATATGTAAATGTGAAAATTATTCGATAAATTTTAAATTACACTTTACAATGCAGCACACAGCAATAAAATATCACGAGCAGCCACTGGTAATAAATGAATAAAACCAGTCTTGATTAATTTCTTAGTTTACTCACGCTTGTTGCAGAATGATCAATCAATTCAAAACTAAATAAACAAATAAGTTAAATTATTTTGGACTGGGTTTGTAATAAAATAAAAAAATAACGCATAAATTATGGAGTTGTGAGAAATTAGGTTAAAAATTTTTCAGCGTCATACTCGGATTCCTATTCACCAGATAGCATAGCAAGGTATAAAATACATATTTAGAGTATCCAACTCCACTTTAATGATAAATGTATTGATTCTGTAATAGGTATCTAAAGGAGAAGGTGTAAACGCTAAAGGAGTTGTGGAAGGATACATATTTCATCATTTAGAGAAACAAGAACTAGAGTATGGCCCATTTTCTTAAATATGTTAAAAACTCAGATAAATGTATTCTCAATAGGCCTATTCCCCTGTATCTCAACTTTAATTAGGAAACCATTACAGTTGGTAATTAAAATTGAGATATTAATATCAACACAAACTTTTTATGCACTTTATTTAGAACATAAACAGTGTGTGATATCCATGATGAAAAAATAAATACTATTACAATAATGACATTTCCGCCTTGGTGGTCTAATTTCTCTTACTGAGTCTTAATTATGACTCGCGAATTTCGTGTCGCTCGGTATTCGCAACACAGGCCACATTTATGGTACATAGCCATTCCCAAAAACATTTAACCTAAAAAGACCCGACAACTCATTCATAAAAATCCGAAATCTTGCATTAAATATCAACAAGACGATTGTCCCGCCTTCTTATATTTTTATGTATCGTGTACAAACTTTTACCCCGACCGAAACCTCGCCGTGAGCAAACTTCGTCCCTACCAAAGACATATGTTTTTGGTCCCCACATAGAAATAGGACTATTTCTATGGGTCCCCACTACTAAATGTAGTATTGCCCGCGTCCGCCTGAGCGAAAGCAGGGACAGTTCATAGACGTAGACTTTGAAAATGTGAGTCCATCATAATAATAATTTTAATAAAGTAAATACGTTTAATTTTAAATGATGGTATTTATTCCGGTGCATTATTTAAAATATATTTATGTTTTATTAATAGTTTGTGGGTGGATTGAGTTAATTTGGGTTAGATATAGGTTCTGAAGGTTAGTTAACACAAAATAGTTATTTTGCTGTGTCACGATGTCACGAAATTGTTCCATGTCCTTGAAAAACCACTGTCATGAAACCAAACAAGTATTCACTTCAAAAATGATTTACTAGAGGTTGGTAAAACTGCAAACATATCAGATTATCCATTAA
>JAEQML010072032.1:0-15766 GCA_016904865.1 Pissodes strobi
TAATCACAGAAGACTGTAGCAGTGGGGAGATTGTTGTTAAGGGATGAGTAGACGTCGTGAAGCAACGAGAACATGGCGTCATTTGTACACTTGCTTGGTAAAAATCCGAACTGTTCCGGGGACAGTATGCCATGTCTAAGGAGAAATGGCATAAGGCGATTTTTTAATAACTTTTCAATGATTTTAGAGAGTACAGGCAACAGAGCAATTGGACGATAATTGCATAAGACATCCTTTTCACCTCCCTTATGAAGAGGAATAATTATCGCAGTTTTGAGGCATTCGGGAAAAACACCTTTCGTGAAGGACGCATTAATTAAGGAAGCTAGGACATCCAGAATTGGAAGTGGGAGGTTCAAGAAAATTCTAATTGACAGATTATCAGTGCTACAAGCTGATTTACTCTATATGCTGCTCATTACCTGAAGAAGTTCAAGGCTGGTCACAGGGCTTAGGAAAAAACTATCAGCGACTTTTTTAGAAGGAGGACGAAACGAGAGAGGGTCAAGAGAAGGAGAAATACCAGAGGTAACATTTTTGCTCACGTTGACAAAATATTCGTTCAGATCATTTGGTTTTGGCATGCTCTCTGATTCGCGCAATTTGTTTTGCCTCTAAGATCGTTAATAATGGACCAGGCCTCCTTGGATACGTTTTTAGCAGTTGATAAACGATTTTGATAATATAGTTTCTTTGCTGTCTTGATAAGTTTTAGGTAGATCTTCCTATAATTCGAAATGAATTCAAGAACTTGAGTGGAGTTAGTGAATTTTTTTATGTATGAGAGGGAACGCATATTTTTTGCAGATATGCGTAAGCCTTTCGTAGTCCATGGTTTGTGATGTTTAGGTTTAATGGATTTAAGCGGGAAGGCTTTATTGAATGCATTTATAATTTTATTTAAGAAACCACTAAAGTCAGAATCAAGTTCACCTGATTCAAAATTCCAGTTGGTCTTTAGGCAAAGGTTACGAAAGGATGAAAAATTGGAGGCTGAGAAGATTCTACCTAGGTGGCGAGTTTTTTTTGAGGGCCTATAAGAAGTATTGAATTTGGAGATTACTGCCTCATGATCTGAGAGACCCGCGCTAGTTACTGTCGATTGGACATCAGTTGAAGGAAAATCGGACGCTACATAGTCAATGATAGAAGAGGAATTGTTAGAAATCCGAGTTGGTGAGGTTACATGCATTGAAAGACCAAAAGAGTCAAAAATAGAAATTAATGATTTTTGGGCAGCACAAGCGGTAGCGTAGTCAATATTTAAATCACCGCACAAAATTTTCTTGCCTTTCACCGGCAGACCATCTAACAAGCTTAGCAGGTTATTAAAGAACAATTGCACATCGGAATTTGGCGCTCTATATATACAAATTACGTGTAAATCAAGTTTCTTATTGTATACAATGGAAAATTCAAAGTAGTTATCCGATTGGAGATGATCAAATTTAGTTACAGGTAAAAAGTCCTTACTCAAGGAAAGAATCAGTGTTCCCCCATGAGCCGAGTTTTTCCGATTATATCTGGCTATTGTGGAGTACTTTTCAACATAAAGCGGTTCATTCTCACTCAGCCAGTGCTCTGTAATTGCAACTAATTGGGTTCCTCCAAAAACAAAAACAATTCATCAGTCATATTTCGCAATGGGGCAACATTAATAAGAACCATACTAAGCTTGGCGTCAGGATTAGTAGAATCTAGTCGCTCAGGACACGTCAAGAAATATTATCAATTTCTTTATCACAACTTTCTAAACACATGCTTTGGTAGTTAGGCTACCTTTAAGTAATACAAAGCTTTTTCCTATCTTAAATACAATCCAACAACCTTGAAAAATCGGTTTAGAAGAGAGGGAACATTGTTTTATAATAATTCTTTATGCTCATCTGCCCATTGATAAAAAGGAATATCATGATGACCCCATGAAAGTGTATCAAAGCTGTCCGGAATTTTATATCTTTTGTCGTCTGAAGAAGTTAGAGCTAATTTATTCACCAATTCAGTAAACATATTATGTAAACGAGATCGAAAGGTATACATAGTGCAAAACGTTTTTGAATTATTTTCAACTACATCTTTGTAATGAATATATGTTAACTGATTTTTGATACTACTTTTTTTTAACCCCTTTTGCTCTTTTAAGCAAACCACTTTCTGTTTTAATGCAATATGCTTTCGCTCCGGTTCCATAAAAACTTTCAATAGGTTCACCAGCATATTCATCTTTAAATTTTCCAACCACAGATTTAGTAATTGGCATATTATGACAATTGCCGATTTGATAATTTGAAGTATCAAATCTATCTATATTACACTTTATGTCATCATAAACATTTTCGGTTTGAATTTCTAAAATGAAGGAGTCTGTATCAGTATACAAGAGTTTAACTTTTTCACCGTATGAGGGTTTAAGAAAATTGTAAAAAAAATCATACATTAAAGTTTTTGACTGATATGGAAAATCCCACATAAATAGGTTTATTATATTCAACTAAAACTTTTGCATTTGAACCGCAACTAAATTTTCTGAAAATATGGTTAAGTCTTTGAAGTAAGGTTTTGCAATAAGATTTTCTGCGCCATCTTTTCTACTGTTTTTTGCCCATTCAGTAACCAACCTAATATCAGTCCTTTTGTCAACATTTTCCATTGTTTTTCCATAAATGCTATTATTCGCTACTTTATATGTACTTTTTTCAAATTTGTTTTTAGATTCATTTCTTAACTTGGTGTTTAAATCAATATATTTTTTAGCCATGGTGATTGAGTAAACTTTAAAACTCTATATATTTTAACTATCTCTATTCCATTTTCAATGCATTGTTTCAATAAAGAATAATGAAGTACATATTTTTCCTTATTATTTAAATTTGGAATTAACTTTGACCATTTTGAATTAGGAGGTTTGTAATTTTCAGGACAGAATGGAAATTCATTATGTTGATCATGTAATATATTGGGATATTTTAAATCAACTTCAAATACATATCCTGATTCTGCAGTGTCAGAAATATTCATTATGATTAAATTTTCAATTTCATCGTTTTTTAACCAAATGAAATTATTTGTTGGAAGATATTGTGACATTGCATAACCGTATAAGTTTGTTGCATCAAGATACAAAATATATTTGCTTGGTCCTGATGGATCATAATTTGAAAGAAATATATTATTTGCTTCAGATTTTCTACTTATACAGGTACTGACTCCTCCACGAACATTACTTTTAAAAAAATTTAACATATCAGGATCGGTTAACAATTCTAATTCTACCTCAGTGTAACGTAAACATGCATCAAAACTTAAACCGGGAAAAGTGTAATAATGAGCAGGATCTAATTTATAAGTGTTAATACACGTTTTTCTAAAATTTTCGAAAACATCTGCAAGGAGTAACACATCAGATTTTAAATAAATGTTAGAATATTCGCCAATCGAATTGCATTGAAACAAATTAAATACAATGTTGGCTCTCTCATACTCTCTTTCAGAAATATGTTCATCTGTTAGATCATTATAAAAGTTTTCCTTATCAGGCAAATTTACCTCATCTAGTTTCGAGTAGTTGTCTATATATTTATATGGAAAAACTCTTTTTTGACGAATATATTTAAATTGTTCTTTGTCATTAAAGTATTTTGATACTTCTTTACATTGAAGATCATCAAGCGTTTCAGATAGATTTGCCAAAGAATATGGTAAAAATTGAAATGAATCTATAAATCTAATAGAAAATATATTTTTTTTAAGCTATTTGATTTTTTATCGAAATAGGAGCCAACTTCAATATATTTTTCAAATGAAATATATTTTTCTTTATTTTGAGCTATTACAGATAATTGTTCATTATTTTGACATATATTCTTAATAAACAAATGGGAATCATAATTCCTCAAATTATGTAATATTACAGGAATAAAATTTGGTTGTTTGTAATTTAAATTACAGATGGAATGTGCAGGACCTCTATATTTTCCAGTGATATGACAATGATCAGCAACTTTATCATTATCAATATATTTGTCACAAATATGACACTCATTAGTGTAGTTCAAATGTATTTTATCTAATTCAGATAATTTATTATTTTTTTTATGAACTTTAAGATATTTGCTGTATAAATTACAAATATCTCTCTCTAAAAAATTTATAAATATTTGGGCACTGTTAGGTCCTCTATATAGTTCAAATTTGGAAAAACTATCATCAAAGGAACATTTAATATAATAAGCAAATGAATATGGAAGGTGTTCACATTTTTTAATTATGTATGATGCAGAATTATCTAATTCGACTTCCATGTCTGAATTATTATCATCATTATTTAATAGAGGCTTAAGAATACATTCGAAGTCAGCATATACAACGAAAGGAACTTCCATCTGTTTTTGAATGTTAATAAATTTAAGAATATTTCCGGGAGAATTATTTCCAAATTTATCGGCTTTGATTTCTGTTGATGGTAAATTAATTCTAATATTTTTATAGTTAATATAAGAAAACGATTGAAATAAGCTTATCTAATACGATATTATAGGAATATGAGTTGTTTGCATCAATATCAAAAACTTCTTTAGTAACATTACAATAGGATAAATAAAGGATATTTAAATTATTTTGCCAAACTTTATTGTTGTTTTTCAAATAACTACTATGCCATTTTAATAATAGTTAAACGGAATTCAAAATTTGTATAGGTTATTTTTTTTATATAGTTAATCCAAGAAAACGATTAAAATAAGCTTATCTAATACGATAAACTTATCTATAGGAATATGAGTGTTTGCATCATTATCAAAAAATTCATTAGTAACATTCCAATAGGATGAATTAAAATATTTAAATTATTTTGCCAAATTTTATTGTTGGTTTTCAAATAACTACTATGCCATTTTAATAATAGTTAAATGGAATTCAAAATTTGTACATGTTATTTTTTTATAGTAAATACAAGAAAACGATTAAAATAAGTGTTTGGGAAACACACTACCCAAACAAGATCAAAATGCACTGCATTTACCTCAACTAATAAATAAAATTCAAAACACCTTTATCGCCATATTTTAAACCACCCCCTGTACTTACCTAATGCGTTACCCGGGTGAGACGATGTCAGAAGTGACAATACAGAAAAAATTCTTCTCGCGACGCGTGTAAAAAGATAGAAAATTACCTCTTGCTCCGCGAAATATACTATTATTGCTCAAGTTACTCATGTATTCTCGTTTAGACAGCTCCCACAATTAAAAAATGTCTTAATGCGCTGTGAAGATTGAAATAAATTCATTCAAGTTTATTTCCAAGTTGAAGTTGAAGTAAAGTGCCAGCCCGTATAATGCAACAAAAGGGATGATATGTACCTGTAAAACCAGACACGGATGAAGATATATCTTTGTTGACTGTTTCCCAAAGATAACCGGTAAATTAGTCGAATACGAGTGACTGTCTTTGGTCGTTGGCTGATCAGTCAACGCTTTGGTGAAATGCGTTCTGGTTTCTATATATAGAAAGCTTATGTAAATATATTGTTAGTAGTAATTGATTTAATGATAAAGCTTTTTAAAGTCAATGTCACTGTCAAGGGTTTATGGACGGAATTAAACATGAAATAGATACCTGCTCAATTTAACATCTATTTCCTTGATTTTGTAAATTTACACCATTCCTAGTTCCTATTCACTTTAGATTAATGTATGATTGAAGCTGAATGTATGTGTAGTTATTTAAGTTAGTAGATAAGAGTTGTAAATATTTCAACCTTAACATTGTTGTTGATTTGTTGACCTTGGCCTTTTTTACGGTCAACAAAAAATAAATATTATTATTATATTTACATTTGTGTCTCTTATACCGGTTTCAGTCATCCAGTCAGATTCTGTTAAATATAACCAGAACTACGCAGTACAAAATAACCTGATCCGATTAAAGTAATAAAACTGACAAATTACTAGTAAAAAAAAAGGTGAATCAGCGCTTATGGTGCTGATCTTAAAGAATAAGATTAGGCATCCAATGTCGAATTAAAGTCATCTCTGACTAGTTTTCTAGACTTGTAGAAACAAGCTAGAACCCTGACTTTAGACGCGTCAAGTTAAATACGGAAATTTAGCTCTGTCCGCTCTATTGTTTGGTCCTTCGAGCCGGATCTAGTTTTTGTTACTCTCACTGCTCTCTTATTTCAAGAGTACATATTTAAATTTTAGAAAAACTTTAAAAGAAAAATAAACCTTGTGACCGAAACTAGTAATATGATTTGATTGTTCCTTATTTTTATTTTCTCTACTGATATCTCGCATAAACTAGTGCATAGTGCTACTTAGTGTTTTTAGTACTCTCTGACAAAAAAAACTCTGCTCAGTGCTTTTGTGAAACAATTAATAAAACGACATTTAATATTTTGTAAAAAATGGATTATAACACTTTGAAAGCAAAACGCACATACATCAAAGGAATGATTACGCGTATTCGAAATTGGGTAACAGACAACATTGATACTGAGTCAAACTTTCAAAACTTACAAGTTAGACATGCTAAGTTACAGAAGTTATTTGATAATTATGATGAAATTCAACTCTCTATTCAATCACTACCCGATGTTGACACATTGGACTCAGAAGATAGCGAAACAGTTGAGTCTTCTGTTTTTATCACTCTCGCGCGTTTGCAAGAATGTATGGAGAAATTAACTATAGCTAAGCACAAAGCTCAAAATTCTCTGTCTAATGCATTACCGAATGCACAAAAAGACACATATTCATCTAAACTGAGATTACCTGAAATAAAGATACAACCATTCACTGGCGAATTTTCTGAGTGGACTGGTTTCATACAATTATTCACAACAATGATTACTGAAAATCAATCTCTTTCTGATGTACAACGCTTGTTGTATTTGCGCAGTTTTTTGCGTGGTGAACCTCTAGAAATAATTAAAAGCTTACCGTCTACGAATGATAGCTTTCAAATTGCTCTAGAATTACTGCGAAAACGTTATGAAAATAACTTAACAGTCGTTAACACTCTTTTCACGTCTTTATTTGAAGGTGCCCCTGTTGCAAAGGGCACAGCAGAAGCACTTAGAAAATTTGTCACAGAACTAAGAAAAAATTTAGAATTGCTTAACAGTCTAAATTATGAATTTTCAAATTTATGGGAACTTTTGCTGATATATTTTATTACAAAAACGCTTAGATTTTCCAACCCTAAAAGCCTATGAGCTTGAACGAGATTTTGATGAATTGCCAGATCTTGATTCATTTTTAGAATTCCTAGATAAAAGAGCTACAATACTAGAAAATTTAAATGCTGTAAATTCAAGTATCAAACATGAAAGAAAGGTCCCAATTAAAGTCGGCTTACATTCGCAAGGTTTCCAAACCAATTACTCAAACATTCGTACGAAACCATCTTGTATTTTTTGTAATCAAAATACACATAAGATATATCAATGTGATAAATTCAAACATTTAAATTTGACTGAAAAAAGAAATTTTGTCAGCAAGAAAAGCATTTGTTTCAATTGTTTGGGTACGAAACACACTAGAAACGATTGCCCTTCTAACGGATGTCGAGCCTGTTCAGGACGTCATCACACTTTACTTCATGATCCCAACTACCAACCATTTGGTGGAAATCCCCTTCCACCACTGCCACAATTAAACAATAATAAAGGGTGTCCCAATAGGAACTTCGGGATTTTGTTTTTAAATAAAACCAACAATAGTAGAAAAATAATATCTATTTTTATATCAACAAAATGTAAAGGTTTGGGAGTTATGTTTTAAAAATAATATTCCCCAAATGTCCTCCTCTGCTGTTTCTACAGATGACCATCCTTTTCTTAAAATTTTCAGTAACTTTTTGACACAATTGCGGTTCAATTTCACCAATAACTTCGGAAATGTTGTGCTTCAGGTCATTAATCGTCTGCGGATTGTTAGAATAGACTTTGTCCTTGAGGAAGTCCCATAAAAAAAGTCGAGCGGAGTCAGATCACACGATCTAACAGGCCACTGAACATCACCATTGCGAGAAATTACACGGCCGGGAAAACGTGTTCGTAACAATTCCAAAGTTTCCCTCGCCGTATGACACGTGGCTCCATCTTGTTGAAAGAACATATTGTTTAAGTCCATATTATTCAATTCGGGCCATAAAAAGTCTCTTATCATATCGCGATAACGCTCGCCATTAACAGTTACCGCTTCACGATTGTCATTTTCATGGAAAAATGGCCCTATAACCCCTCCAGCCCACAATGCACACCACACTGTTACTCGAGAGGGATGTAAAGGTTTTTCTTCAATCACTCGAGGGTTTTCATTTCCCCAAATCCTACAATTTTGTTTATTCGCGTAGCCTCCAAGATGAAAATGAGCTTCGTCAGAGAAGATAATGTTATCGCAAAATTCAGCATTATTTGTAACTTCTTCTAAGACAAAACTAGCGAACGCACGGCGATGCCCGTGATCTGGGGGCTTTAACTCTTGAGTTAATTGAATTTTGTACGCGTGCAAGTCCAAATCATTGGTCAAAATCCGTTGCAAAGTGCTTCTCGTTAAGTTTACCTGTTGAGATCGACGACGAATTGAAGTTCTGGGATGTTCGGCAACATGTGCACTTACCGCAGCGATATTTTCATTGGATCGAGCAGGACGTGGTCGCACTGGCACCTTTGCATCAACAATTGATCCGGTAACCTCGAATTTGCGAATAAGATTTCGAATTGCGTTGTCACTTGGCACGTGATTTCGCCCAAAAAGTAAACGAAGTTTACGAATAGTTTTCACACACGAACGAGAATTTTCGTAGTAAGTTTGCACAATTCTGATACGTTCCTCCGTCGTAAAACGATTCATAATTAAATTGCCGTGTATCTAGGTGACACGTGTGAAATATACAATTTGTAGGTTATGTCGTAGAATAATGGCGCTAAATTTAAATCCTGAAGTTCCTATTGGGACACCCTTTAGAAGTAAAGATAACCACAATGACAATTACGCAAACATACAAGCTCATTACTCTTCACAGAATAGAGATCAGGATTCCGTCTCTCAAAGAAATTCCCAAGTACAAAATGTTCCTCAAGGCAATCCCTCAAATCAGCATATCTCCTTTAAGAGAAATCCTTCAAATGAAAATTCTGAAAATGTTCAAAATTTTCAGATGCAACCTCCACCTCCCATGCTTGAGAATCAGTCACTACACACCAACAATTCGACTTTGCCAACTCTCTCTTCAAGGCCCTCTGTAGTACTATTGGCAACTGCTACAGTCACAATTTATGACAAATATGGGAAACCTCTTAAGGCTAGAATTTTATTAGACTCTGCTAGTCAGAATTCATTCATCACGGAAAACCTAGTACAACGTTTAAATTATACTCCATATAACCAACCAATACAAATTAGTGGCATCTCGAAAGGCTCATTGATGTGCAAAAAGATGGTTAATCTTGTAATTCATTCTAACACTTATGAAAACCAAAGTTTTGAAATATCTTGCGCAGTTCTGCCAGTAATTACTTGTAAGTTACCACAAATTTCCATTGACAAGGGGCAATTAAAGATCCCTCATCATTTTAAACTCAGTGATCCAACCTTTGACACCCCTACCGAAATAGACATGCTGCTGGGGGCAGACTTGTACTACGATCTTTGCCTTAATGATATGTACCATTTAGGAAAAAATCTCCCAGTTCTTACAAATACCTATCTAGGATGGATAATTGCTGGACATGCTCCCATTCTAAAAACCCAACAAAGACATTCAGGACCTCTCTTAAATCACAACTCTGTCAGCACATGCACCTTTGAAAACGTGTCTATGCTAGCTATAGATACCCCCTGTTTAAACAATATAATGGAAAGGTTTTGGAAATTGGAAGAAATTCCTCAGAAACATCATCTCACGGAAATATTGGAAAATGGTAGTTTCCAAGTAAATCTCCCTTTGAAATTACAACCAGATAGTTTAGGTGACTCATTTTTTATTGCTCAGAAAAGATTTGAAAACCTTGAAAAGAAATTTAAACAAGACCCCGAATATTTTTTGAAGTATAAAAATTTCATTGAAGAATACATAGCCTTAGGACATGCACACATCATTCCCTTAGCTCTGAATAATAATACATCCCTGAAGTATTTCTTCCCACATCATGCCGTGACAAACCAACATAGTACAACCACAAAATTTCGAGTGGTGTTTGACGGCTCGTGCAAAACCTCCTCAAAATTGTCAATAAATGATATCATGTACAAAGGATATCAGGTACAACCTGATCTATACGATATTCTTTGTCGATTCAGAACCTTTCAATATACTATTACTAGTGACATTCAAAAAATGTATAGACAAATTAAAGTCAATCCTGATCAAACGTGTCTTCAAAATATTCTCTGGAGGGATGACCCTCAAACACCCATAAAATGTATAGAACTTCTTACAGTCACCTATGGTACAAATTGTGCGCCCTTCCTAGCTACCAGGGTATTATCCGAAATAGCGTCAAAAAATAAAGAAACTTATCCCTTTGCTTCTCAAGCCCTTTTAACACAATGTTACGTCGATGACGTTTTGTCTGGAGTAGACAACCTCATAGATTTAAAAACTCTTTACGTTCAACTTAACACGCTTTTAAACACTCACGGATTCACACTGCATAAGTGGTGTTCTAACTCCCAGGAATTTTTATCATTAATATCACAGGGAAAAACTGAAGAATATAATTTAAATTTTAGTGACACCCCCAACTAAGTACTAGGGCTTATATGGAATCCTGTTGAAGATTACTTAGGCATCTCTGTTCCTCCCATCTCGCGTGTTGGCTCATTTACAAAAAGAAAGATTTTATCGGCCATAGCCCAGTGTTATGATCCTTTAGGATTAGTAACCCCTGTGACAGTCATTGGTAAACTCATCATCCAAAAACTTTGGTTATGCCGATTGGATTGGGACACAGACATCACAGAGGTACCACTCATAAATGAGTGGACCCAGTTCATTGAAAACCTTCATCTCCTTGCCAATTTAAAAATTCCTAGATGGCTTTTTTCAGATAAAATCAAAAAAAGGGCAGAATTTCATGGTTTTGCTGATGCCAGCTCTAAGGCTTACGCCGCATGTGTATATCTACTTACCAGTTTTGAAGATGGAAGTGTAACAACAAATTTAATCTCATCAAAGTCTCGAGTAGCCCCTCTCAAAAGTGTGTCACTTCCGAGACTTGAATTATGTGCCATGCTCTTGTTATCTCAACTAATGGACAAACTTCTCAAAATTTATGAAAATCGCATCATTCCCGAATTTGTACATTTGTGGTCTGACTCTCAAATAGCTCTATGTTGGATTAAATCGCATCCAAATCATTGGACCACATTTGTAGCAAATCGGGTTGCTCAAATACAAGAGCTCACATCAAGTTTTCAATGGCGACATGTGAGATCTTCTGAAAATCCAGCTGACCTCCCCTCTCGAGGGGTTCTTCCCCAAACATTAATACACTGCGATTTATGGTGGCATGGGCCTAAGTATTTACAAACATCTGACACTGACTTTGCAAAGATTGATCAACACATAATCCCCGCGAGTGTGCCCGAGGAAAGAAAATTCTCACACATCAACATTGAAAAAAGAGAAAATCCTGATATTTTCAGCAAACTTTTTGTCCATTTCTCAAAGTTTGAACGTTTGCATCGTTCTGTCGCTTACCTCCTAAGATTTATACAAAATTATTTCAAACCAGCACAGAAATACACTGGTGTCTTGTCTGTTGCAGAATTTCAGAATTCTCTTTGTTTAATTGTAAAGGTTTTGCAAATAAAACATTTTTCAAGGGAACGAAATGCCCTTCTCAATAACCAGCTGATAACAGATAAACATATTTTAGCACTAAACCCATTTATAGATAAGCATGGTATAATTCGCGTGGGAGGGCGACTAAGAAACGCCGACGTAGGTTTTGAACAAAAGCACCCAATGTTACTTCCTTCTCACAACCATGTCGTGTCAATGATGTTAAATCAAGAACATATAAGGCTCGGACATGCAGGGCCTCAGACTGTTCTTTCAAACTTTCGATTAAGATTCTGGCCTCTCAATGGACTCAGAGAAACAAAGCGTCTAATTCAAAAATGCATTAAATGTTTCCGTTTTAAAGCTGTCCCAGCTCAACAAATCATGTCCGATCTCCCAGAGTCCCGTGTTATCACAACTCGACCTTTTCATAAAGTAGGAGTCGATTATGGCGGTCCCTTCTTAATAAAGACTTCAAATCTGCGGAAATCTCCTTTATTTAAATCTTACATTGCAATATTCGTATGCATGGCTACCAAAGCCATACACATTGAAGTAGTCACTGATGTCTCAACTGAAGGATTCATTTCATCTCTCAAGCGGTTTCCAGGGAACCCTGCTCAAATATTTAGCGATAATGCAACTAATTTCCTCGGTGCAAGCAACCAATTGAAGGAACTTTACGACTTTTTCGAAAAATCTGAAAATTCCAATATAATTGAAACGTTCGCATCTACCAAAGGAATTGAATTTAAATTTATACCACCAAGAAGCCCACATTGGGAAAGTGCAATTAAAAGCGCAAAATACCATGTAAAGAGACTGGTTGGTGATACCCATATTACTTATGAACAATTTTCTACAATACTATGTCAAATTGAAGCCATCCTTAACTCTAGGCCCCTATGTGCCCTCTCCAATGATCCTAACGACTTACAATCACTAACGCCAGGACACTTTCTCATTGGCAGTAGCCTTACTTCATTTCCTGAAAGAGACTATACATCAGTTCCAGAAAATCGGCTAAAGTACTGGCAAAGATGTTCACAAATCAGACAAAACTTTTGGAAGAGATGGACTGTGGATTATTTCAATCGTCTTCAGACTCGCCCTAAATGGTTAAAACCAGTACCCGATTTAAAAGTCAACGACCTTGTGCTCATAAAAGACGATGACTCACCCCCTCTAAGATGGCCCTTAGGCCGCATAATTGAAACTATGCCAGGTAAAGACGGTAAAGTCCGCGTGGTTAAATTAAAAACTAAGAATGGAATCTTCACTCGCTCTATAACAAAGGTATGCCCCTTACCAAATCCCAATAAGTTTGATGATTTTCACAGAGTTGAATAAAATTAGCAATGCGCCCACAAACAACTCATTGTCTTCACTCGTAGTATTATTTACTCATACTTACTCTTAAGATGTGATTCTCTTGCTTCCCCTTCATTTAGTTTTTGCTTACCCAATGAAGATTGTATCCTCCGGCGGGCAGTATGTTTGGGAAACACACTACCCAAACAAGATCAAAATGCACTGCATTTACCTCAACTAATAAATAAAATTCAAAACACCTTTATCGCCATATTTTAAACCACCCCCTGTACTTACCTAATGCGTTACCCGGGTGAGACGATGTCAGAAGTGACAATACAGAAAAAATTCTTCTCGCGACGCGTGTAAAAAGATAGAAAATTACCTCTTGCTCCGCGAAATATACTATTATTGCTCAAGTTACTCATGTATTCTCGTTTAGACAGCTCCCACAATTAAAAAATGTCTTAATGCGCTGTGAAGATTGAAATAAATTCATTCAAGCTTATTTCCAAGTTGAAGTTGAAGTAAAGTGCCAGCCCGTATAATGCAACAAAAGGGATGATATGTACCTGTAAAACCAGACACGGATGAAGATATATCTTTGTTGACTGTTTCCCAAAGATAACCGGTAAATTAGTCGAATACGAGTGACTGTCTTTGGTCGTTGGCTGATCAGTCAACGCTTTGGTGAAATGCGTTCTGGTTTCTATATATAGAAAGCTTATGTAAATATATTGTTAGTAGTAATTGATTTAATGATAGAGCTTTTTAAAGTCAATGTCACTGTCAAGGGTTTATGGACGGAATTAAACATGAAATAGATACCTGCTCAATTTAACATTTATTTCCTTGATTTTGTAAATTTACACCATTCCTAGTTCCTATTCACTTTAGATTAATGTATGATTGAAGCTGAATGTATGTGTAGTTATTTAAGTTAGTAGATAAGAGTTGTAAATATTTCAACCTTAACATTGTTGTTGATTTGTTGACCTTGGCCTTTTTTACGGTCAACAAAAAATAAATATTATTATTATATTTACATTTGTGTCTCTTATACCGGTTTCAGTCATTCAGTCAGATTCTGTTAAATATAACCAGAACTACGCAGTACAAAATAACCTGATCCGATTAAAGTAATAAAACTGACAAATTACTAGAGTAAAAAAAGGTGAATCAGCGCTTATGGTGCTGATCTTAAAGAATAAGATTAGGCATCCAATGTCGAATTAAAGTCATCTCTGACTAGTTTTCTAGACTTGTAGAAACAAGCTAGAACCCTGACTTTAGACGCGTCAAGTTAAATACGGAAATTTAGCTCTGTCCGCTCTAATAAGCTTATCTAATACGGTACTATAGGAATATGAGTGTTTGCATCAATGTCAAAAACTCCATTAGTAACATTACAATATACACAAGCGTTTGGTATGGTTATGTGATACAATGATTTGGAACAAATTATACATTTCAAATCATTAATTGAATATTCCATTTTCGTCTTATAATGGATATTAACATGTTTATGAATAGTAGAATTTTGAAAAAAACTGAGATGAAGTGAAAAACAAAAATAACACAATATATGATTTTCTCTATCCGGAAATGTTGTTACAACAGCATAACTCTGCGTTATGCAAAACACTCGGTTGAAAAAACCAATCTCATTATAGTTTTCAAGGAACACCACATTTCCATCAGCATATTCATCTTCTGCATCCGTTTCCATTTCTTCTGGATTGGATGGTTCTGCTACGATTTGCATAAAATTGTTGACATCATGGTCACCTATAAATTGAAATTTTTCGATGTCTATTGAACCTAAATCTCTAACATTTAGAAAGTCCAAAACTCTCTGGATGTTTACATCATCCCTAATATCATCCATTTTGTATTGCTAATATCAAAACTTCTTTCTTCACTAAAAGCACTTATAATTGCCAGACAAATTTCTACAAACTGTTCGTCTATGGGATTTTTGTTATTTACTTTAATTTTTTCACCACTTGCTTTTTGGAACCACTATTTCTTTTTCGTTTTCTTGTATTCACCATTATCTACCTGTACAAATTTTGAATTAAAGTTTTGAACCCTAAGCTGCTACTTTTATAATAGCTGTTTAAGTGGGGAATAAAAGCTTAAGGTTACGTACAAAATGTATCAAGGTTATACCAACACCTTGTTTCATGGTAGGAGAACGTCCTCGGTAGGCGGAGTGTCGACATGTATCAAGGTTACACCGAGGCGAAATTGAACAAGGTTACATTACAGAGTGAATCAACACCCAGACTTATGTGTATCTTAATAGTAGAACTAACATTTTACAGGACACAAACTTATTTCCTTACGAGAGAGACTCCTCAAAACCCAATGAGAGAGAGCCCTCACGGAGGCGATAAATTGCCTCCTCCGTGAGGACTCACTCTCGTTAACACACTACTCTCCTTAGAAGAGCAAATGCCCACCAAAGTTTTAGACCTGCATTATATTGTCTCAGCGTTGATCCCGTGATAGAGGCAATACATATTTCTAAGGATTCCGCTGGTACTTCCCCTCGTCGTAAAGCCTCCCGGATAACCGTCCTGCTATCAGAGAAAGGCTGGCCGATAAGGGGAGATGCAACCTGCCAAAAGAAAGTAAGCTATTGTTAGGTAAAAATGTC